>CM029016.1:48534048-48718707 GCA_016801055.1 Panax notoginseng | reverse complement strand
GAGTCTTATTATGGTGAGGGTGGTTGACAACTTTCACAAAACACGTGAATACACAATTTCAATAGTTGGGAGAGTACACCCCTTTCTGTGAAAATAAAAAACTAGGGTTTTACCAAATACCCATCTTCTTGAATCTTTCTTCTTCCTTGGTGGATCACCTCTAGAGGCCAAACACTTGGGTGGCGAACGTTGCTCAAAGGAAGGTACCAAACCCGGAGGATTCAAGTTGAACGCGAAAAGGATTTGGAGGTGAACTTGTACTTTGGGAAGCTCGAATCTTCAAGTGTATAATTCTTGTTCTTTATCTTTTCGTTTAATTAATAATTGTGTATAAAGGATGATCCGGTATATGGTTTGTAAAATTTTAAAACTCTATTTTATCACGTTTTCGCTTATTTTGTGCAATTTGATTGCGTTCATGAATATTACAAACCTAACATTGGCATCAGAGCCAAACCTTTATGTGAATTATTAATTATTTTAATTTGATATGTATATTGATATGTGTTTAGAATAATTTAATTATGCATAATTTGTTGTATAAAATGTATTTAAAAATAAATCCAAAAATCAGCGTGATGTTGATTGGTGTCGGTTTAATTTATATATATATAGATCGTTGATTTATTTCTTCAAACGTTCGTCCTAGACATGCTTCGGTTAATATATATATTTAGTATAACGATTATTATATAAATAATAGTGATGATATTATATATATATATATATATATATATATATATATTTATATATAATATATATATATATATATATAACATAATATGATAGTTACCAAGCACGTGGGAGGTAAATCATTACCTATCATATAAAGTTATATATAATCTGTAGGAATGTAATTCAAGACATGCAAAATGGTATTTCTTGTTGCAATATCTTAATGCACGTGATATAATATATATACGGTCTGGATCTTAGGCTCACCCCTTATCCAACTCACCCCTTATCCAACTCACCCAAGCTCACCCCCCTTTAACGACGACTCGGCGACGGTTTGGTCATACAACCGTCTTCTATACTTTTAGCGACGCTATATGTTGTCCGTCATACAAAGTATAGACGACGGTTGTATGACCGAACCGTCGCCAGGTCCGTCGCTAAAGGGGGTGAGCTTGGGTGAGTTGAATAAGGGGTGAGCTTATGATCGGGACTATATATATTATATATATATATATATATATATATATATATATATATATATATATAATTTTAATTATTTTATAATTAAAATAAAAAATTTATTTTAATCTTAAAATAAAAGGTTTATTTTAATTTTAAAATTGGAATTTCATGCTAATTAATTAGAGTTGGAATTGGATTCCATGATAACTAATTGGAGTTGAAATTGGATTCAATGTTTCCTTGAATAAAGGAGTTTATTTAGATATGGAATAAGATTTCATATTATTCAAAATAAAGGAGTTTATTTGTGAATAGGAAAGAGAATCTGTATTTTCTTAAATAAAGCAGTTTATTTAGATATGGAATAAGATTTCATATTATTCAAAATAAAGGAGTTTATTTGTGAATAGAAAATAGAATCCGTGTTTCCTTTAATAAAAGTTTTTTTTTACTTAGAATTGGATTCCTTAATTATTTAAAATAAATGAGTTATTTTGATTAAAGATTTTGATTAAAATAAATAGTTTATTTATTTAAAATTGGATAAATTAAAATAAAAGAGGTTTATTTTGATTTAAATTTGAATTAAAATAAAGGAGTTTATTTTGATTCAAAATTAGATTTTATACTAACTAAATTTGTCCATTAAATGATATCAATATATATATTGAATGTTTATTATTCATAAGATGAATGTTATTTATTGATGCATATGGTGATGTGTATGATAATAAATGGGATTGATTATGGACTATTGACCAATGTGATTGAATTTTATTTTAGTTGGATGCATGAATGTATGTGTTTTATTAAATGGGGTATGCGTACCTCGTCTTTTCTAATTTTTTTCTTAATGTAAATTCTATCTCACTCCTATGTACTTCTCATTGACTGCTGATCAAGGTTTCTATTTATTTTAAATAGTTTTGTAATAGGAATAGTTAGAATTAATTTTGAAGAATTGAAAATCAAGAAGCAAAGAGCGCTTGAAGACCCGTTTATAATAGAGCCTGGGATTTAAATGTAATAGTTACATTTAAATTTAATTCTTGCACCCCTAGGGTTTGACCTTTTGGTTCACTTTGTGGCTCTAGTGAACCAAACTAGAATAAAAGTCCATAATCAATCCGGATAGAATATAGCATTTTATATATGCATGCTTATATATATATATATATATATATATATATATATAAATATATATATATATATATATGTATATATATATTATGCAAACATGCTTCGCGTGCATTGTTTCGCATGTTAATTAATATGACGTGTATTTTATATATATATATGCATGCGCGCTAAACAAGATGAGACAAATTAATTACATGCAAACCCCTCAAATTTTTTATATTAAGTCCTAAGTGTTCAAAGATATTTAGAATATCGAACGTCGCCTTCTAGCATGATAAAAATAATAGAGTATCAATTAATTATTGTAAGTTTGTTGTGTCACCATAAGGCTTATCTTAATTCTTTGAGATGTTAATTTTGTCACATTTGATGCTTATAAAGAAAATTGAACAATGTTATTTTGTTGTGTCACCACAAGGACAATATTTTTCTTTTTTGAATATATGGAGTGCTAGGTTGGACTTAACTTGGATAATTTGATTCGAATGTGCCACCACTTGATCAAAATAATCTAAGAGGAAAAATACAAGGAGTTGCATAGTTGATGTAATTGACAAGAGTTGTCTACCTATTTATTTATATATAGTTTGTTGTGTCATCACAAGGCTGTATACATTTGAAATGGGATCCTTATTCTCACTAGAAAATCTTTAATTAGATTTTACCGAACTATATAAGTGAGGGTAATATAGTTTGATGAAAATAGTTGGCGACACCAATTTAAAACAAGACCTAATTTATTTTGGTAATTAATAAAAGAATATATGCTAAAATGTTGTTAATTACAAATTCATTTATAGAATTTTAAATTATCTAAATTATTATCACTGCGAAACATATTAGATGTTAATTAACCGGACCGAATTAAACGGATTGGTTAAGGAAATTGAGAATAGTTCTCACGGCTAAAAAGCTATCTTATATCCTTAATACGCCAATCCATGTAATGGTTACAGACAATGCCTCTGAGGAAGAGATTGCTACTTTTAAAAAGTGACAAGATGATGCACACTTGGCTTAAATGTATCATTCTCGCATCCATAAGTAATGTGCTTTAACATCAGCATGGAATTATGGATGCTCTTACTATATTCCTGCACATCAAGTGGTTGCTGGTGAGGAAAGTAGGATTGATAGATTTCAGATATCTAAGGAGCTCTTCCGATTTAGAATGGCCGATGACACCACAGTACAGATAAAAGTCCTTAACATTTTCAATTTAATTGATCAATTAGGACAAAAGGTTTTGTCATGGATGGAGAGTTGAGCCAAGATTTGATCTTGCACTCACTCCCGGACTCCTTTCACAATTGTTGTGAATTTTTCATATGAACAAGCTAGATATCAGCCTCACTGATTTGCTTAACATGTTAAAAAATGTTGAGAGTCACTTTCCAACCAAGAAAGACCATGTCTTACTGGTAGGGGCCAAAGGATCTTCTGAAAAGAAGAACGATTCAAAGAAAGTAAATAGAAAGGCAAACATAAAGGATAATAAGAACAAAACTGATACGAATATCAAAGGAGTTTTCTTCCACTGTAATAAGTCTGGACACTGGAAAGAAACTGCAAGAAGCATCTTGCAGAGCTAAACAGAAGAAGCTTGGTGAAGTTTCGGTCACAAATACAATTTTGTTCATGATTTAAAATAAATTTTTCCTTAAGTCAATGTTCTACGTGGGTATTGGATACCGACTTTGGTTATAATAAATATAGATATATGAAGGGACCAAGCAATAGTAGAAAGCTAAACAAAGATAAGTAATTCTATGTGTGGGAAATGAAGTAAAGGTTACTACATTAGCCATAGGAACTTATAGTTTAGCAATGCCTACGGGCAAATCTATTAAGTCAATAAGTTGTTACTGTATTCCAGTACTTGTTACAAATATTATTTCTATTTTGTTGTTGGACAATTAAATCTTTGGTATTATATTTAAGAACAATTGTTATTCTATTTATAATAATAATATTTTTTATAGAATTGGAATATTGCTTAATGGATTTAGTATACTTGACTTACGTGAAAATAATTTTACATATTGAACAAATTAGTATAAGAAAAGGATATGATCATTCAAAGAGTTAAATATGTGTATTTACTGAAATACAAGTGTGAATTATTTGAAAGGTTCAAAGAATTCAGAAGTAAAATAAATTGGCAAAGTATTAGGATTCTTTGATCAGGTCAAGGAAGGAATACTTGCGCAATGAGTTTCTAGATCACCTCAAATGATTTTCTCACAATGGACGCCTCCTGATACATAATAATTGATTGATGTATCTGAAAGAAAAAATCGTACCTTGTTGGATATGGTGCGATCCATAATGATTTTACCGACATTCCAGTATCCTTATGGGATAATGTTCTAGAAATGGCTACACATCTATGAAAAAAATGGTTTCAAATGATAAGCTTGGGACAAGATATGACAAGTACAAATTTGTGGGACATCCTAAAGTAAGTTTAGGGTATATGTTCTATAATCCTACTAAGCAAAAGGTGTTTATTGCGAAACATCCTGCCTTCTAAGATAAATATGTTTATCATTGAAGGGGCTAGTGGGAGGATAATAGATCTTAAAGAGTTCAAGAATCACAAAACACTATAAGTCAAATAAGAGGAACATATAGATAGACCTATTGTACCACAACCGAATCGTAAATCTGGAAAGTACCGAACATACCTGGGAGGTATGGATTCATCATAGATGATGATGATGAGGTACATATCATAGAAGATGATGATCCAGTTACATACGATGAGGTAAGAGTTGTAGAAACTCAAAGAAATGGATTGAAGCAAGCTTCTCAAAAATAGAACATTCGTTTTGATGAAACAAATCAAAAGAGTTTGATTTTATCACAAATAAGAATGAACCAAGTGTGTACAAAAGGGTCAGTGGGAGCGTCGTGACATTCCTAGTATTATATGTTGATATACTACGGATAAGGAATGCCATGCCAATGCTAGAATCATTAAAGATAAAGTTGTCTAAACATTCCTCCATGAATGATTTGGGAAGAGTATCTTAATTGGAGATACAAATCTATATAGATAGATTCAAGAGGATACTCGACTTAATCCAAGGAATGCATATTCATTTGATGCTAAAGTTGTTTAGTATGGCAAACTCCAAGAGATGTCTCGTGTTGATGAGTCATGGAGTGTATCTCTCTTAATAGTCTTCATAGACTCTGAAAAGAGATATCGCATTAGTGACAATCATGTATGCAATGAAATATATGAGACCTAATGTTGATTGGTCATATTCTGGAGAAGATCACTGTAAAACAGTGAAAAACATCTTAAAGTACTTAACTGGCACTAAGAATGTGATTAAAATTTATGGTGGGTCTAAATTAAAACTAGAGGGCTTAACATACTCAAGTTTTTCAGACAGACCAAGACGACAGAAAATCCACTTTAAGGTAAAGGGTTACTTTGAATAGTGGTGCAGTGAATTTAAAATGTTCCAAACAGCAAATAGTTACTGGTTTAGTGATAAAGAAAAAGTATATAGTTATAAATGAAGCTGCAAGTTGATTTTTTGGATGAAAAGTTTATTACAGAACTAGAAATAGTTCCTAAGTCTCATCTTGGATCTAAACATGTGTTGTGGCACTTTCATTTTGATTATAGGAATCATTGAAAGATGGGAATCACTATAGAAATAGTGAAATCTTAAGAACAACATTACATATCCATTAACTAAAGCTTATCAAACAGCAGGATAATCGTCACATAGAGAAGAAGGGTATGAGATACCATGGCGATTGGCTTTAGTGCAAGTGGGAGATTGAAAGTAGTATGCACACAAGCCAATCATGCTTGATGATAAAGCATATATACTTTGTAACAATCTTATTCATTTATTAATAAAAAGTATTAATTTATTAAAAGCTTTTAATTATCTACATGATGTTGTTTTATAATATGTGATAAACCCATAGTTTTAAGCAATACTTTTAGAATAATGATGATGATCATTCTAATCAGATCTAAATTCTTAGAAAGCTTAAAACTAAAATAGTTCCCAATCACTGGATTACTAAATAAGGGAATAGTGAATCTGGAAGATTGGTACATACGTTGCTTGCTCATTGGATGAGGATGATTGATCTCATGATCATTTGTGTGGAGACATTAAAGCAAGTATGTAGGTACTTATTGGAGAATAAGTACACTAAACGTGGCTCGTTAAGGAATACCTAATGGAGTTTTACTTGCCTGTCAATAAAAATTCATGTAGTGATAGTAGTACAAGTGATCCCTGGACTTGAGGCCATCATAGTATCTTGTGTATGATGAGTTATACTTTGACTTATTCCTTAAGACCCTTAGGGTATATCAAAGGGTATGCTTGGGTATAATAAGTTGTATATAGAGATAATGTATGATCAATAAAGAATCTACTGCTTCTAGTAAAAGAAGAGAAATGTCATATGTGATTCGATAAATGACAACCCAGTAGTCCTTGGCCAAGGCAAAAAGAAATTAGAAAGGAGTTTCTAATTTGCATTATTTGGAGTTGTGTTTAAGAGTCGAAATACATATAATTAAATAAATTAAGACTTGGCAGTAATTATATGTCTTATATTTAATTGGGACATTGTATGGTGGAAAGATTGAATTGTACGGTAACTATTTACTCAAAGGTTCTTTTATGATTAATGTTGAAATCTATATTATCTGGAAAGTCGTTAATCGCTAGGGAGGCTTATCCCTGTTGTAGAATAAATATTATTTATTTAAATAAATTAATAGTTTAATTTATTTATTTAAAATAAATAAATTAATAGTTTAATTTATTTATTTAAATAAGATTAGAATTGTTCTAATTGATTTATTCACAATCGGTTTAATATTGAGAACCTAAAGGGTCACACCATAAAAAGTAGAATAATTATATAAGAAGTTAATGACATAATCGTAATAATAAGTTAAGTATATTTAATTTAATCTATGGTGATAGAATAAATTAAATAGCTTAATATTTATTATTTAATATTTTAGAAATATTAAATATAAATTAATAAAAGGAGTCTTATTATTATTATTACTATTATTATTATTTAATTCTTAAAGGAGTTTGAGAATTAATTAATAAAAGTACTCTCATATATCTTAATAAGATTAGGAGACTAATTAATTAAAAGAGTTTAATTAATTATTCCTAATAAGATTGGGAACCTAATTAATTAAAGGAGTTTAATTAATTAAAATAAAATCAAATCCCTTAATTGTTAAGGAGGGTTGCCCACATCTATAAATAAGAGGAGTCTTATTATGGGTGAGGGTGGTTGACACTTTCACAAAACACGTGAATACGTAATTCCAATAGTTAGGAGAGTACACCCCTTTCTATGAGAGATAGAAAAACTAGGATTTTGCCAAATACCCATCTTCTTGAATCTTCCTTCTTCCTTGGTGGATCACCACTAGAGGCCAAACACTTAGGTGGCTAACGTTGATCAAAGGAATGAACCAAACCTAGTGAATTCAAGTTGAACGCGAAAAGGATTTAGAGGTGAACTTGTACCTGAGGAAACTCGAATCTTCATGGGTATGATTCTTGTTCTTTATCTTTTCGTTTAATTAATAATTGTGCATAAAGGATGATCCGGGTATATGGTTTGTAAAATTTTAAAACTCTATTTTATCACGTTTTCACTTATTTTGTGCAATTTGATTGCGTTCATGAATATTACAAACCTAACAAATATGTTTGTGCATACCTCGACAGAGGTGCATAAGCACCTGTGTGTTCTCGGTCGACAAATTGTCGTGACCATTAAGACTAACGAGAGAAGGGTAGGTAGTTTGATGAAGCATAGCACGCCAGGTGTTTGATAGAATTCATGAGTGGGGTGAAGTTGTAACCTTAGCTTGTATTTCCTTCGATTACCATTCGTTATCCATTTACTTGCTTTGTTAATTAGTTTTAACTAGATTTATCACACTTCCATTTATTGCTGTTCGAATAAGACTTTAACAATACAAAGTCGGTACTTGGTAAATATTAGTGATAGTTCCTCGTGGGTACGACACTCTACTTATCACTATATTACTTTTTAGACTGCGTATACTTGCGCATGTTTATTGATCGGTTTTTCGACCAACAGTTTTTCTGGAAGATTTGCCAGGACTTCTCCTGGCAGAGAAATCGAGTTTGTGATCGACTTAGCGCCAGGAACTGCTCCAATATCGAAGGCCCCGTACAGAATGGCTCCGGTAGAGATGAAGGAATTGATGGTACAACTACAAGAACTGTTAGATAAGAAGTATATTCAACCAAGCGTATCACCGTGGGGAGCACCGGTGTTATTCGGGAAGAAGAAGGTTGGGACAATGTGACTTTACATTGATTATAGGGAATTAAACAAAGTCACTATTAAAAATAAATATCCATTGCCAAGAATAGATGACTTGTTTGATCAATTTAAGGATGCTAGATACTTCTCGAAGATAGATTTGAGAAGTGGGTATCATCAATTGAAAGTAAGGAAGGAGGATGTACCGAAGACGGTATTCCGAACTCGGTATGGACATTACGAATTTTGGGTGATGTCTTTTGGTTTGACAAATGCCCTTGCAACGTTCATGGATTTGATGAACAATGTGTTTAAACCATTTTTAGACAAGTTTATGGTGGTATTTATCGATGATATTTTGGTGTACTCTAAATCTTAAGAAGAACATATCGAACATTTACGTTTGACGTTGGAGACACTAAGAAAAGAAAAGTTATACGCGAAATTCTCTAAATGTGAATTTTGGATGGAACGTGTAGAATTTTTTGGCCATGTTATTGACAAAGATGGGATTTCAGTGGATCTATCAAAAGTCGAAGCTGTGATAAATTGGGAACAACCAAGAAATCCATCAGAAGTAAGAAGTTTCTTGGGATTGGCTGGATATTACAAATGGTTTATCCAGGATTTTTTCATGATTGCCACTCCGTTGACGAATTAAACGAGAAAAGCTGTCAAATTTGTTTGGACGAAAAAGTGCGAAGAGAGTTTTACGAAATTGAAGAAGCGGCTCAGTGTGGCACCTGTGTTGTCATTTCCAGATAATACAAAAAACTTTGTGGTGTATAGTGATACCTCACAGAAAGGATTAGGTTGTGTCCTTATGCAGAACGGTAAAGTCATTGTGTATGCATCAAGGTAATTGAAGGACTACGAGAACGGGTATCCGACTCATGATTTGGAGTTGGCTGTGGTGGTGTTTTCTCTGAAGATATTGAGACACTATCTCTATGGAGAGAAATATGAGATATACACAGACCATAAGAGCCTGGAGTATATTTTCACACAGAAGGACCTGAACATGCGTCAAAGGAGATGAATGGAATTAATAAAAGATTATGATTGTGAGATCTTTTAGCATCCGGGTAAAGCAAATGTGGTTGCAGATGCCTTGAGTAGGAAGGGTCGTGAGAAGTTGATGTTATTAACCAAACAGGAGGAGCTCATTTCAGCAATGGCAAAGTTAGAGCTGAAAATTAAATTTCCAAAAGAATCTGACGAAAGATTGCACAAGATGGAAGCTAGTCCAACTTTGGTGGACAAGGTGAAAAATGGTCAACTACAGGATGAAAAATATAGAAAAATAAAGGAAAGTGTGGTCGAGGGTAAAGAGGTGAAGTATAAGGTTGATACTGAAGGAATGCTAAGATTCAAAGGACGAATTTGGGTTCCAGGAATATAGAAAGTTAAGGAAGAAATCTTGACAGAAGCTCATAGCTCAAGATATTCTATTCATCCGAAAAGTATAAAGATTTGTGGCGACAATTTTGGTGGCCAAATATGAAAAGAGACGTTGCAGAATACATTGCAAAGTGCTTGACATGTCAGAGAGTGAAGGCCGAGCATCAAAGACCAAGCGGATTACTTCAGCCGTTAGAAATACCGGAGTGGAAGTGGGAACATATCACAATAAATTTTGTGGTAGGTCTTCCCATGACTCAAAAAGGATACGATGTGATATGGGTGATCGTAGATAGATTAACGAAATCAGCACACTTTTTGCTAATAAAGATTAGATTTAATCTCGATCAGCTGGCAAAATTATACGTCAAAGAGATCGTCTCAAGACATGGAGTTCCAATATCAATTGTATCAGACAGAGATCCGAGGTTCACATCAGACTTCTGGAAGAAACTATAAGAATGCATGGGAACACAATTGAAGACGAGTACGGCGTACCATTCGCAAACTGATGGTCAAAGCGAACGAACAATCCAGACATTAGAGGATATGCTTAGAGCATGCATCATGGATTTTAAAGAAAATTGGGATGATCATCTGCCGTTGGTGGAATTTGCATACAACAGTTACCATGAAAGCATTGGCATGCCGCCGTACGAGGCATTATACAGCAGGAAATGCAGAACTCTACTATGCTGGGATGAAGTTGGTGAACATCAACTGTTAGAACCGAAATTGGTACAACAGACCGTTGAAATTATCAAACTCGTCAGAGAAAGACTGGTAGCTGCTCAAAATAGACAGAAGAAATATATTGATCAACACAGACAAGATCGTAAATTTGACGTAGGAAATTTTGTTTTCCTGAAAGTTTCTCCTTGGAAGGGGAAAATTCGTTTTGGCAAGAAAGGAAAGCTCAGCCCAAGGTTTATTGGACCATTCGAGATACTGCAAAGAGTGGGAGAAGTGGATTACGAGGTAGTTTTACCTCCAAAATCAGAACATGTTCACAATGTTTTTCATGTGTCGGTGTTGCGACCATATAAATCTGATTATAAACATTTGATTGAGTATGAAACGTTACAGTTCCGTAAAGATTTGTCTTTTGAAGAGGTTCCTATCCAGATAGTCGACAGGAAAGAACAAGTGCTCAGTTATAAGGTGATACCTTCTGTGAAGGTGATATGGAGAAATCACAAAGTCGAAGAGGCTACGTGGGAACTCGAAAATGAAATGATGAAAAACTACCCTGAGTTATTTGTTTAAACTATATCTTCGATTCTGGGGACAAAATCTTTGTAAAGAGGGAAGAATGTGACGAATGAGTTGTTTGAGTGGTGATTCTGGGGACAGAATCCTTGTAAGGAGGGAATGATGTAACAATCTAAGATTTTTTTTGTAATTTAAAATATTTATTAAGTTAAATAAATATTTTATTGATGTAATTGTTATTTTATTGATGTGGTTGTTGTTAGTAAATATTTGTGAATTAAATTTATTAAATAATATTCTAATTTAATTTAATTTAATAGTTGGAAAGTTGTAAGATAATATGAAATGCTATATTACTTTTTTAATTTAATAATTTAAAATGGTATGTTAATTTATTAAATAAAATTATAATGAGATTATAATTTTGTGATAATTAAATTAAGTGGAAAATTTATTTAGTGTGTTTATTGGATATAGAAATCTAAATAAATAATATGAGATTATAAACTATAGTGTAAATGGTTTATTAAAATAAAATTAAAGTAGTTTTAAATTGATTTAACCAAACAAGGCTTAAAATATTATGTCTTTATTTTAAAGAGTTTTGCCAAACAAAGCCTTATGGCTTTTGAATTTTAAATTTTATTATAATAAATAAAATTAATCAAATAAATCAGATAATAAATAAATATATTTTATAACTAATATGTAATTATTATAATAATAAGTATACGTCGATTTTAGACGTTTGGGTGTGTGCGTTGGGTTAAGTTTTATTTTACGTAGAAAAAAACATTTGGCCTAAGCCTAAGAAGAAAGAAAGAAGAAGATTACAGAGAGAAGTTGAGAGAGAATAGAGAGAGATTGAGAGGAAGTCTGTGTTTTCCAAATGATTCTTTGTGGTTATCAAGGATTACTAAGTAATTAAAGGTATATTCTTTAACCTTGATATATATATATATATATATATATATATATATATATATATATATGTGTGTGTGTGTGTGTGTGTGTGTGTGTGTGTGTGTGTGTGTGTGTGTGTGTGTTTTATAGCAAAAAATTTCAAGTTTTATAGTTGCTGTGAATTCAAATTTTTTTAATTGTTGCTATACAACTGAATTATGGAGATTGTATGTGTTTGTGATGTTAGAGTTTGTAGTTAGACATGAATTAGTATGCTAATTACGGTTAAAAAGAAAGAAAACTGTTTTCAGTGCATGTTTATATATATGGCTTGTGAAAGTACTAAATTTGGTGGTTAATTTGTAAACCAATCTGTAAATTGAGCCTTGAATATATTAGTTCATTAAGAAAAGAAGATAACGTAGTTTGAATGAGTTAATTTGGACAAGAATTATAATTACAGTGATGATTTTTGTAAAGGATGTCAAAAATGGTGTTTTGTATAAAATATGGAATTTAAAGGATTTAAATTAGTTGTAGTTGTTGTTTAATTGTTCTAAGTTAATGTATATGTGAGGAATCATGTATGTATGAGTCCTATGTCAATTGGGTATGCTTCATTTACTGTTTTGTGGATGAAATTCGTGTTAGTTGGCTTAGAACAGAGTCAAAACTCGCATTCTGCAAAACTGGTACTAGTGCCGAGCTGCCGCGTGGACGCGCCGAACTCTAAGGCAATTATGGCGCGGCCGCGCCATTAGTCAGTCAGACCCAATGAAGTCTGCTACTTATGTAGACTTTGGACACCCATTGTAACTTGGTCTAATGTTATGTTGAGGTAACAAACATGTAATGAGGATGTTAAAACAGAACCGTATCATGTCTTTGATAATTTCAAAGTTGAAAAAGGGTTAGTAAGTTATGAACGTGTTATGTTATGACTTAGTGTACACAATAAATGGTAGATAAGTGTTGTGAAGTTAACACTTATGAGTTCTGAAATGTATATGGTAAAGTAAGACTTGTACTAAGATAACAAGTTTAACTAAAAGTGAGTTTTATTTTGGAAAGTGGATGTTAGTATATCTAACATATATTGTAATTCTAATGCTATGTGTAGGTGAACGTGAGTTGTAAATTATAGCTTAAGCACGAGACAAGTTTCTAAACCTTACCTCTTTACATTGAGCATGTTTCTTACCCTAACCTTAATTAAGCAAATTCTTGAACTCAAATCTTTAACTGAGTTGTTATGTTTCATTTACTTAACGCAATGCAAAATATTATTGTTATTTTGAGAAAGTTTCATTCTAAGCTTGTTATTTCTTAGTAAATGGTCATAACTTAATTCTTTTATCTTAAGATCATAGCCTTAGCTTAATATTGTTCAAGCAATGTTTATTATTTTATTCAATACTTATGCTTTTTAGTTATTTCTAAGCATGAGTTTAATATGTAGTTAGTTCACCTATGAATATTCATTGTTCCATATTATATTATTATTGATCAACAGTAGTGTTATCACACCTTATTGATTCAACTAATCCTTTAGTTGATGGTTGTTAAACTCTAAGTTACCCTTTGAAGCTTATTCAAACCAAACTTTCTTTGGTGCGGACTTGTACTCTAAAACTGAGAAGAACAACCCTATTATAGGGGATACGCGATGCGTTTAGATGTTTGTGTACAATACATGGTATGAAGGATTAATCCCCCTAAGTATGTGAAGTCCCTACAGTATAACTGTTTAGGTTAAAGTTGAAAGATTACTTGTAACCGTGGACATAGTTCGTGGTCTTATGACCCTCAGATATATTTTATATTTTGATTTCAGTTCTTGGTTATCATTGATAGAGTACTATTCAGTTGTGATGAGCCTATTCATTGGCAGTTATTATTCTTTTGTTGATTCATTGCTATATCTAGTGAGCATTTATTTTGCTCACTCTTGCATATATTTACATTCATTGCAACTAAAATTGAGAAGGTCGATGAACCTACCACTAGCAAAGGAAAGGGAAAAATATTCAAGTGATGAAGACTTGTAATTTCATTTATTATCGTGATGATAGACGTTATTTAAATGATGTGATGTAATTATTTTATTTCCGCACTTAATTTATGTTAAAGGTTAGATAACTTGGGAGATTTTATTGAACTTAATAATGTAACCCTTTTTAATGGGAGGATTTTTGGTTTAAATTCTATTATATTTGGGTAATTAGTATGAGTGTATGGAAACTGAACACCAAGTCTTATGGGAATGAAGTACCCGAATTTGGGGTGTCACAGGTGTGATTTTTAATTCTAACTAAGCACCCTATTTATAGAAAAATGCTAGAACGCCAAATCAGACTAAATTAATAAAATAATATTTTATCAAAATTTTCAAGCACGCCACTTTTGAAACCAATTTCAGCACACCACAAGTGGGGCCCACCAAATTTAAAATTTTTCACAACAACCAAAAGTGGGGCCCACCCATATTTTTAATAAAAATATTTATTTCTGAAACTTCAATAATTCATAATAAATAGCCATTTTATCAGAAAAAGACGAATTTTATGTCCATTCCATAGGAAATTTAATTCTCTACAACTTTGTAGAATAAAGTTTTTCCAAATTCCAAACAAAAAATGACCGAAATCCATATACGGATGATTTTTAATACCTCCATTCTGACAAAATACTGATAAAATACTTCAACATTAATTCATTCATTTTTATCCACATAAAAATAAATATTTTCTTATCATATAAATTAATAATTAATTATTCACAAATAATATTACAGAATCACAATTATGACAACCAGGTCGTTCCCAGGAAAGAGGGGGCTTTCCGATAAAGATTTTTTCTTACTGGCGCGCAATTAGGTGACCAAACCCCTTTCCTAGACAGAACTTTCTTAGACATTACCAATTATGCTATCTAATAATATTATTCAAATAATATGAATTATTGATTTGATAATGAAAAATACTGTGCAATGACTATTATTGAAACAACAATAATATAAAATATAAACGTAGCAATTATTGAATCAATAAAATAAAATATTAAACGGTAATTACTGTAACAATTATTGAGTAGTGTCTTCTTACGTAAGAATCAATAATCCAAAAATATTGTGCAATACTGTGTACTACTGTGCAACACTGCGTATTACTTTATTTTAACCACCGAGTATTCCAATAGTGTTAACGGTAACAACTACGTCGTTATTTATAAAAAAACTCAAACTTGTCGTTTTCTTCACTGACAGTTTTCCGTTATGTGTCCCACAAATCGCTGTGTCATCGTACGAATATTCTCCGACAACAAGAATATTTCACGACAAAACGAATATTTCCTGACAACAATGAAATTTTTATAACCACTTGCTTATTTAAAATATTTGCGCATTTTACCCATAACTAACCACATTAATCAAACAACCCCTTACTATTTCAAAATAATAAATAGAGGAAATTCAATTTTATTTATAAAAAGTTGGGGTCTTACAACTTTAAATACACTCACACACAGACATATATATATATATATATATATATATATATATATATATATATATATAATTTTTCCCGAACTATGAGACTGATACGTCTTATTTTATATATTTTGATGATAACAATTATGTAGTAATTAAATAAATATGTAAGTATTTATTTTATCTAAATTATTTTCTAATTTTATTTGAATTAGTTTTTGTTGACCTTGATAACTTAAATGTCAAGTGTTAAATAAATTTATTCATATAATTAATCAAGGTAAGGAGATCCTATTTGTTTTCAATATTAAAGTTTGGCAAAAATGCTTTTAATGCATACATTCATACATATATGTGTATTAAAATATATGTATATATATATATATATATATATATATATATATATATATACAATTCATGCATGCATCATTTATATATATATATATATATATATATATACTAAGTGTATGCATGTGTTGGCAATTATTTCTAAAAACTATGTGTGTGTGTGTGTGACACTCTTTTTGGGACCATGCTTGAAACCGTGTATAGGCTATAATGTTTGCATGTGCTGGCAAATTGCTTTTAAAAAACATGTAGTCAAATAAGAGTAATAAATGATAAGTAATTTGATTTTGGCCCGGGCGGAATATCAAGTTCCTCCGCGTGAAATTTGTTTTCATTTGGACCGTTAAATTCAAAAATTGATTATCTGAACCATGCATTCAAAATTAGTTTTCACAAATTATATTTTTGCCCCCAACTTCAAAAATCTATAAATAGGGAGTATTTTATTCATTTGATTTTTACCAATTTAGTGAAAAGCAAAGCATACTCTCATTGCCTACATTCTCTCTAAAAGCTTTGTATCTCTTCTTACAAAAGTTCTGATTTTTTTAGAAGAGAAAGTTGATCCAAGTACTGAGATAAGTCATTTAAGTTTAACTTTTGTTGAATTATTTCTTACTTGTTTTATATATATATATATATATATAGATATACGAATATACATTGTTATACACAATTTTATATATCTATATTTCACCTATTTGTCAAATAAAAGGATACTTGGGCACCGCAAGGCTACAGAGATACACCTCTACGGAGAGGAATTCGTTTCGGTAAGAAGGAAAAGCTAAGCCCAAGGTTTATTGGACCCTTCGAGGTGTTGCGAAGAGTTGGAGAGGTGGCTTACGAGGTAGCTCTACCTCCAGAGTTGGAAAATATTCACAATATTTTTCATATTTTGGTGTTACGACCATATAAGCCCGATTACAAGCACGTGATCGAGTACGAACCGTTGCAGTTCGAGAAAGATTTGTCTTATGAAGAGATTCTTATCCAGATAGTTGACATGAAAGAACAAGTGCTCATGAATAAAGTGATATCTTCTGTGAAGGTAATATGGAGGAACCACAATGCTGAAGAAGCGACGTGGGAACTCGAAGAGAAAATGATGAAAGATTACCCTGAGTTATTTGTTTAATCTGTGTCTTCGATTCTGGGGACAGAATCTTTATAAGTAGGGAAGAATGTAACGAATGAGTTGTTTGAGTTGTGATTCTGAGGACAGAATCCTTGTAAGGAGGGAATGATGTAACATTCCAGATTTTAATTGTAATTTTAAATATTTATTGAATTATATAAATATTTAATAGATGTGTTTATCATCGAATAAATATGTGTTTAATTTGATTTGAGTTGATTGATTAATTATTTGTTAATTAAATAATTAAGGAGTTAAGAAATTAATTGTTATGGGTTAATATTCTAATTTAATTTAATAATTAAGTTAGAGAGTTTATAATAATTAAATGAATTATTATATTTTGATTTTTATTTGTAATTTAAAATGAAGTGTTAGTTGATTAATTAAAGTTATAATTGTAAAGGAAATTATAATTATGTGGTATTGATATATGTGTTAAAGTAATTTAATAAATTAGTATTAGATTTAATTAAATTGATTATCAAAATTTAATTAAATAGAAGTGTGACAAATAACCTTGCTATAAAGGAGTTATTAAGATAAATTAAAGGAGTTTAATTAGTTTTTGCCAAACAAGCTTTAATGCATATTAAGCCTTTAATCTAATAGTATTTTATCAAACAAGGTGTAAGAGTTAATGTGTTATTTTTAATTAGCCTAGCCAAACAAGCCTTATGGCTTTTAATTTTCAAAACTTAGATAACTGATATCTGTTATATCTAGAGTTATATTATATAATTAATATATATTATTACTATTATACGCTATATTATACTATGTAAGATAGAATAGAGAAGAAAGACTCAAAAGGAAGAAAAAGAAGAAAAGGAGAAAAGTGATAGAGAACTTGAGGGATTCTAGAGTGGATTTGAGAAAAAAATTGGGAAAAGAAGCTTGAGAATCCAAGATAGCCATCATCTTCTTCTAAATTAAGGTATCATCTTGCTCCTATTTTCTAAAAACTATGGTTGTCCTCTTCTCCAAAAAGTTCTCCGTAAAATAACTGTAAAAGATGAATTGTTGGTGTATATAGTTTTATATGATAATTGATTGATGTAAAACTGTTTTTCATAGGTTATGTATGGTTATAACCAATTAATTCATGTATGTATGTAATTGTGAAGAAAACTATATTACAGAGTGTTTATATAAAAATTTATGAATATGGCTTAGTTTAAAATAAAATTAAGGTTTGATTAGTTGTTTATATATATATATATATATATATATATATATATATATATATATATATATATATATATATTGACTATTGATTTTGAAAGTAGATGATTAAACATAAACATGATAGTTTGAATTAATGGCTTTGGTTGAAAAACAAAGTTATAGTGATGAGTTTTATTAAAAATGTCAAAAATGGAGTTTTTTGTCAAAAACATTGAAATTGGGTGTTATAAAGTTGATGTTTATGTTATTATATGTGTAAAAACATGTTAAGAGTATTGAAATTATGTTTATATGAAGTCTATATGTGTATTACATGTTAATTAGTTTGTTAGATTGGAGCTTGTAGGCCAATTTGGCTTTTTGTTTATGCTGTTGTCGAGGCTGTCGCCGAAGTCTGGAGTTTGGCTCCGCAACGCGGCCCAACAATATTATTCTCGCGCCGCAGCGTTGGTATCACACCGCATCGCCAACTGCTAGCCTGAGTCTCGCGCCGCAGCGCTAGTGCAGCGCCGCAGCGCCGGCCCACATTATAAACTATGGCGCCGCAACGCGAGTTAGCAGAATGATCAGACAGTGTAATTTATTTACACAAAGTCTAAAAAAAATGTTATGTGCTATTAGTAGGACTGTTAAATTGTGATTTCAGTAGTCCTATACTAAGAATGATCATGTATTAATGATTAACTAGTTTTATGATTAATGTAATTTGATTATGTGATTAAAAAAATCAAATCTTACATAATGTATGTATTTAGTTATATATAATGTGTAGTGACTAATTATGTCATGATGACATATATATAGGGTATTGAGATTCAAGTTATAAGGTTTAGCTTGTGCTCAAGGCAAGTTTTCTAACTCTAACACTTCGTTGTGCAAGTTTAATTTCGTTGAGTACGTTATTGCCTTTAATTCAATTACAATTACGCAAGTTGCTAACTCTACACTTTCATAGAGCTAGATTGTTTATTATTGAGAAAGTCCTTGTATCTAGTTGTTCATGAGGATACAAGTATTCTAAATCTTATACTTTAATATTGAGCAAGTTTCTTTAATATGTAACTTGTTATTTAGCATGTGAATCGCTATATTTTAATATTCTAGTGTTGAACAACTTTATCGTTCAAATTACTATTCACTTTGCATGCTTAATATCCAATTCTCAATAACCTTGACTTTATATGTTTCAAACAAATTATGTTATGATTATTCAGTGTTTATGCTATTAGATTATTCCTAAAGCATGATATTAAGTTACAAATATCGATTCAGTTATGATTATTCCATAGCGTATAGTTAGTTCTTTTGTATTCGACTAATCCTTAGTTGATGACCGTTGAATTCTAAATTACCTTGTAATGTATCCAAACCAAACCAACTTTGGTGCGGACTTGTATTCTAAATAATGAGATGAACAACTCTTTTATTAGAGGTTTACGCTTAGCGTTGAAACGGTTGTGCACAATACATTGTATAAAGGGCTGATCCCCCTAAGTACGTGGAGTTCTTATAGTCTTATGACTGTTAAAGTTAAAGTTGAAAGATTACTTATAACTGTGGACATGGTTCGTGGTCATTAGACCCTCAGTTGTATAGTTCAGAATGTTAATAGTACATATTGTTCAGTTCTGTTGAGCCTATTAGTTGGCAAATGTTGTAAGATTTTCTTCATTGTTATTTCAAATGAGCTTTGTTTGCTCACTCTTGCTTATATAACTATTACAACTAAAGATGAGAAGGTAGATGTACCTAGCACCAGTAAAGGAAAGAAAAAAATGAACAAGTACTGAAGACATGTAATATGTTGAAAATTATTTACCAGACTTTAATTTGATTGATGTAATGAAGTATTTATTTAATTTCCGCATTTGAATGATTGTAATTAAAGGTTAGATAACCTGTGAGATTTTGTTTATGTAATCCCTTAAGGGAAGGTTTATTATTCAATTTTTATTATGATTGGGTAGTTGGATATGAATGATTTGATTAAGTGAACACTGAATCTTGAGGTAATGAAGTACCGAGATTTGGGGGTGTCACAGTCAATCTATCAATAGTGACCCAAATTACATCTATGCCTTGAGAAAACTTGGGAAGACCAGTAAAAAAATCTATGGTAATGTGCTCCCATTTCTATTCTGGAATTGTAAGTGGTTGTAATAGACCTTTTGGTACTTGATGCTCCGCCTTGACTCGTTGATAAGTTAAACACCTTGAGATAAACTCCGTTATCTCTCTCTTCATATTTCTTCACCAAAATGTATGTCGAAGATCAAGATACATTTTGGTACTCCCAAGATGGATTGCAAACGATGTGTTGTGTGCCTCCATCATGATTTTATACTTTAAATCAGGGTCGTTAGGAACACAAAGTCTAGAGTTGACTCGTAGTATTCCTTTTTTTATAGATTCTTGCTTCTGGAATAGCACCTTCTTGTACTTCTTTCCTCATATGCATCAGCTCTAGGTCTTTAGGTTGAGCAGTTTTAACTTTATTGATTAAAGTCGGTTCTACTCGTATGATTGACATCATCACGTGAGTCCCTGGAGTCTATAACTTTATCTCCATCCGTTACAAGTCATACAAAATTGGTCTTTGCGTTGACAATATCGCACTCATACCAGCATATGATCTTCTACTCAACGCGTCAGCTACCACGTTCGCTATTCCAGGATGGTATTAAATGGTATAATCATAATCTTTCAATAGTTCTAGCCAACGTCGTTGCCGCATGTTGAGTTCCTTTTGGGTGAAGAAATATTTGAAGCTTTTATGATTCGTATAGATCTCCACTTTGTCCCCATACAGGTAATGCCTCTAAATTTTAAGTACGAAGGCAACAGCTGCCAACTCTAGATCATGAGTAGGATAATTCCTCTCATATTCTTTGAGTTGTCGAGAGGCATAGGCTATGACTTTCCCATGTTGCATGAGAACACATCCTAACCCTTTTCCTGAAGCATCACTGTAGATGACAAATCCCTCCGAGCCAGATGGTATTGTCAGAACAGGTGCTGAAATGAGTCTCCTCTTAAGTTCTTGAAAACTCTTCTCACATTCCTCGCTCCAACCAAATTTTTATCTTTCCGAGTCAGCTGAGTTAATGGAGTAGCAATTTGAGAAAATCCTTCCATGAATCTCCGATAATAACCAGCTAATCCCATAAAAAGCTACGTACTTTGGTCACTGACTTAGGTTACTCCCAGCTTTGTATAGCTTCAATCTTTGCTGGGTCAATAGATATTCCGTGATTTGATATTACGTGCCCAAAAAATGCTACTTCCTCAAACCAGAACTCGTATTTCTTCAATTTGGCATAAAGCTTATTTTCAAGAAGCTTTTGGAGTATCAGCCTTAAGTGTTGCTCCTGATCTTCACGGCTTTTGGAGTAAATGAGGATGTCATCAATAAAGACGACTACAAAGTGATCTAAATATTCTTTGAATACTCGGTTCATCATATCCATGAAGGAAGCAGGAGCATTAGTTAATCCAAAAGACATAACTAGAAATTCATAACGCCCGTACCGAGTTTTGAAAGTCGTCTTTTGAATATCATCGATTTTAAACTTCAATTGGTGATATTCAGAACGAAGATCTATCTTTGAAAAGAATTTGGCGCCTTGCAACTGGTCAAACATGTCATCAATACGAGGTAATGGGTATCTATTTTTGACAGTGACCTGGTTCAACTCCCGATAATCAATATAAAGTAGCGTACTCCCATCTTTCTTCTTCACGAATAGAACAGGAGCACCCCAAGGAGACGTACTAGGATGAATGAAACCGATGTCTAACAATTCCTGCAGTTGGGTCTTTAACTCTTGAAGTTCAATAGGAGTCATTCGATATGGGGCTTTGGAAATGGGTTTTGTACCGGGTTCAAGGTCGATACATTATTCAATTTTACGCTCTAGGGGTAGGCCACGAAGTTCTTCAGGGAATACGTCAGGAAATTTATTAACAATAAAAATATCATTCAAAACTGACGTATTTTTGCTTAAATTCGTGACATGAGCTAAGAAAGCTTGACATCTGTTTTTCAATAAATGAATAGCTTTATGACTTGAGATGACCGTGATTGATTTTAATGGTTTGGTCGCTTGAATTCACATAATAGGTTGATTAGGAATATGAAAGCTAACCACCTTACAAAAATAATCAATTTTAGCATGATGAGTAGTTAACCAATCAATCCCTAAAATCACGTCAAATGCAAGTATTTTCAAAGAAATAAGATCGACAAGTAACGTGCGGTTGCCGATTTGAACTAAACAAGACTTATAAACAATGGATGTAATGAAGGTTTCTCCCAACGGAGTTTCAACAGATAAGTCAAAGTCTAATTTCTCCGAAATCAAATTTAAACATTGAGCGCAAGTAGGACAAATAAAAGAATGGGTAGAACCGGCATCAAATAAGGTATAGACTTCGCTAGAGTTTATGCTTAGCTTACCCGTGATGACCTCGTTCGGGTTCCTTGCTTTCTAGGAGGTCACGATAAACACTCTCCCTTGAACTGCTGGTTTTGACTTGTCTGGGACGGCATTTGGTGTCACCGTTCCAACTGGACTTGGCTTCCCTGTACGACAAAATCTAGCTAGGTGACCTTCTCTTCCACAATAATAACACGTTTTGGACTGCTGTGCACAATTTGGACTGATGTGTCCCTCCCCTCCGCATTTGAAGCATATGACAGGTGGTCGTTCTCCTTCCTTAACAATGGGTGCTGGTGTTGACGTCTTTCCATCATTGTTGAATCTTATCTTCTTGAAATGTCCACTTTTATTGTCTTGGCCATGATTACCACCGAAGTGGTTACCATTTCTGGCATGTTGATTCCCTCCACGTTTGTTGTCACCACTTTGATGACTGCTACCACTGGTATTATCATTTTATCGGCTGTTCTCCCTTTGTTGGGTTGTCTCGTTATCGCACTCTAATAACTTAGCCCTATTTACAATATCTGAATACAAACACAGTTTGTGAGAGATAAGGTATTGACGTATCTTGGGTTTCAAACCTTTTAGAAACATCCGCGTCATTTTCTCCTCATTATCAACTAAGTGGGACGTAAACCGGGACAACTCGGCAAACTTGGCTTCGTACTGCGACACGGTCATATTGTTTTGCTCCAATTTGATGAACTCTACCTCTTTCATGTGATGAATACTTTCGGGAAAGTACTTGTCGTTGAACAGTTCTTGGAACTTCTCCCAATACATCTTCAGTGCGGCAGGTTGAGTATGCTTTACAGATTCCCACAAATAATCTGCCTCTCCTCGCAATATGAAGGTGGCAAAGGGAACTTTTGGCTCCTCGGATGTGACGCCCCCAAATCCGGGTACTTGAAACCCGAACTCGGTGCTTCACGATACCATTTCTATGAGCGAAATTCTACGAATAATAATAACAATAATATGAATAACAACTTAATTTACATAATTATCAGAGTTTATCTCCCCAGGTACGAAACCTTAAAGTACATTCCATACAGTACATGATATTATATATATATATATACATATATATATATATATATATATATATATATATATATATATATCATTGTCTTAATAATATAAACTATTACAGCAACTACCACAAATCTTATTCAGTTAGCTTTCCTTTTCCTTTGTTTCTGCACGAGCTTTCTGGTTCTTCAAACTTAACTGAAAATATTTAAATTAAGCAAGAATGAGCATTTGAGTGCCCAACAAGTAATAACAATAATATGTAGTAGCTGAAAGAATTAAATGTTTTCTTTGAAAGACACTTCTACAACGAATCAACAGTTCTGAAGTAAGCTGTACCAAGAATAATAATAACATAACAACTCTCTTTCACATTTTTGAAACTACGTATTGACTATAAGTAGGGTTAAGTGACATATCATGAACATTGTTTTCTTTTTTCGAAAAGGTTAAACAGAAATTCATCGACAAACCGTCATAACTTACGGACACAGGGGTGATCAGCCGTTGTGCCCTGCATTGATCAATACTACATTTCAAGAACTCTCTCCGCCTTGGGCGCATAAAAGTTTTCCCTATGTAAGGGATGTTCATACTTGTCTGGGTTCTAAAGCAAAGGTTTTATCTTGTTGAACAATAATCTATAATTCAACCTATATATATAAGGGAAATTGACAAAGGTATATCAACATAGGATTAAATACAATGAATATCCAAGTGGGGACACTTATATAACCATTTTATAGAAATTAACGAACATAATATATATCTGAATTACCATATACTAACATGTTGATAAATAATGAGCGGATATAGAATATGTCGCAGTAGAGTTGATAATATAGCATAATAATAATTTAATTCTGAAACTTCTTACTCATGTCCATTGCATAAAGGAAATGCAAAGGTAAGATACTTGCCTGAGCTGCTGCTTACAATAACACAACTTAGATTAATCTTTTATACAGCGACCTATCAGTAATAAGATCATTCGTTCGATTAGAATAATATACTATAACACATAGTACTGCATTTCGCAGTCAGCACATAACCTAATAACATTATCACACATATCCAACAATCATTGAATCATAACTAATCATTAATACAGTCAAAATATCTAAGTTTAGATGAATTTCTGAAACATGTCGGTGTACCGACAGCTTTATTTAATAATTATCAAGTTTAAGACTCTATTCTATATCTCAATATTCATAAGTATCAGTCATATTATTTTTAATTGACTTAAAATAATTTTTAAACACATATTATAATTTATCAAGAATTTTCAAGCATCGGAATCATAATTAAATGATTTAAACATCAAATAATTCTATTATCATTAACATTTAATCAATATTAAATTATTAATGAAACTGTTACAAAAATATTAAAGTTATGTATAATAACTCAAAATGCTTTTAAAACATTTATATTACTCTTAAATGATTTTTAAAACATTTAAAATTATTTTTTAATAATTACCATTAATATTAAAATATTAATGCACTATTTATCCAAATATTTAAAGTCATTTATTATAACTTAAAATATTTTTAATTCATTTATATCCTTTTTAAATGATTTTTAAATAAATAAAACCATTTTTAAACTATTTATTTAATATAATTATTAAATAAACTAAACATCATCAATATTAGATTAATATCATTAATATTAAATTAATAATATTTTTCATGACAAAATATCCAAAGTCATATTTTATAACTCAAAATATTTTTATGATACTATAAATGATTTTTAAAATCATTAATTCTATTTTCCATAATTATTTCATATATTTATTAAATAACTTAAACATCATTAATATTAATTAATTAATGAAATTTCATCACAAATTATTAAAATTCATTAAAAATAACTTAAAATATTTTCTAACACAATAATATAATTTTTCATGAATTAAAATCATTTTTAAATAATTTATTTAATATTATAATTTAATAAATAAATACTTTTTTATATTCCAAAAATACTAAATATTTTTGAAATATACTCAAAATAGTTAAAAACTATTTTTCAGACTTTAAAATAATTTTTCAGAATTTATTAAGTATTTTTAATAATTAAAATCTATTTTTTTAATTTTTAAATCATTTTCAAAATTTTCAAAAATTGAAAATTTTAAAATATATCAAAACCGTCGCTAAAGGCTTTAGCGACGCTTATCTGTTGCCTTAGGTGTTCTTGAGCCTCAAGAACATTGACAAGGCAGTTATCAAGGTGCCTAGTTTGACCGATTATAATTCTCAATCCATTACGTTTCTGGGCAATCTAACACTTGAATCTTGTAGTGCTCATGTAATACTACAATTACCAACAAACATCATGACTAAAAAAACTTCAGATCTAAGAGTTATTATCCATCAAAAAGTCTGACAAGGCTGTTCTTCGACTGAAGAACAGTCGAGGTGCCTACTTTTGATCCTTATAACTTTCAATCTGTGTATTGTTTGTGTGATCTATCAATTGGACTGTGTAGACAACATGTAGGACTACAATTACAAAGCATCATAACACATTAACATCATAACATGAGCAAGATCTAGCTGGTCAAACTTCAACACGGAATCTGCTCAAAAAAATTCTGGGTTTGTGTTCTTCAGCGTTTTCGGTCAACGTGTTTTGACCATGAATAACTCCCGATCTACAACAGATACGAACTTGATTCTTTTTGCATATTAAAGACGATATATCCGACTACACATAAAAACTTTTAAACAACAAATATCATGATCGAGCAAAGATTTATAAGCTCTGACATTTGCCAAAAAATATTTTCTGGACACTTAGAATATTTTCTAGGTTTGAAGAACAGCTGGTCAATGCCGGTCAACCCACTTTGACCTTAAATAACTTTTGATCCAAAATAGATATGGACCTGATTCGTTTTGGAGATTAAATACCATATAAAAAGCTACACATATCAACTTTTAGAACACAAAACACATTAAAGATCACAGAGATATAAGGCTTGACATTTGCCAAAAAATCACAGAAATAAAATTTCTAGATTTTGGAAATCTTCAAATCCGAGCTTCTAAATGTTATGGATCCAACATCTAGCAACCCAGATCATCCTTAGACACTATAATAAACATGTTCTAACATTTAAACATAACATCTAACACCAAAAATTTTAAAAAAAATCAAGCTAGAGTTTATACCTTTTCTAAGCTTTGATTCTTGATTCTCGGCTACTGATTTGCTATGGGATTTCGTGGGGCTGTGTTTAGGACTGATATAGCAAGAGATTTTCGGAGGTTTGGTCTAGAGAAAATGGCTAAGTGATTGTTGCACAATTTTAGAATAAATGTTCATTTCCTCTCTCTTTAAATTATACAAATCATGCATACAATGATGTGTGATGGCTGAATTATTTGTGGGTAATGTTATAGTGTCATGGTAGATTCTAGAAGATGGTGAATGGCTGGCATTTGTGAAGATTCTAGCAACAATGCAACTAATAATGCACTAATAATACACTAATGGGACAAAAATGGCATTTTGATAATTTCACTTAAAATCTCAAGGGCATTCTTGTACAAGGTGATTAAATCTAGGGTTTATTCACTAGATTGAAAATCTTACAATTTCCCAAATAATTTATAGGGTTTGGACAATTTAAAATTTAAAGTGTAATACAATTTTAATTTAAAACATACTAATTAAATTAGGGTTTTTAATAGAAATTAGGGTTTTTAAATTAGGGTTCCTAAATATTATTAGGGTTCCCAAATTAATTAGGGTTTCCTAATTATCTTTATAATTCACAAAATAATAATTAGGATTTCTAAAATTTGCAATTAGGGTTTTCAAATAAATAATTAGGGTTTTTCCTAATTATCAGCATAAAACAATAATTAGGGTTTCTTCTAATTACAGAAATTCTAATACGCAGAAGAATTCATATAACACAATTACTACTCTGTCTTAACTCATAATTTAGTTTACAATTAGGGTTTCACAACACAATATTAGGTTATGACCCAATTTACCACAATTGACCAACATTAACAGTCTACAGATATACAGTATATATTTAAGCACTGAAAATTAAAATATAATTAATATTGCATTATTATTCTCATTCCTGGATAAAAATCCAAGTTTAGGGTTTGGATTCCATATTTGACTTATCCTTCGTACACAACATCAATAATCAAGTTAAAATAATTAACTTAAATATTCTGAACAAATTCATATAATAACATATTTATTATTATAATTCTAATTGTCACTTAATATATTATTTAAATAATATATAAATTATATTTTCAGGGAAAATAAATAATAAAAACATTTCTGCTTACAGAAATTAATTACCATAAGAATATAATTTGTAGTAATTAATAATTCTAAAATTATTTCTAATTTTTCAAGTAATAAATATATTCGCATTTAACATCACAATACTTGATACTTATTCTCATTGTAAAAAAAAATTTATATGCAAAATTTCTTATCTAAAAAAATATCGGGTTATTACATTCACCCTCCCTTATAAGGATTCCGTCCCCGGAATCACCGTTTTAAAACTCATATATACAAGGGTACATATCATATATAATCATTGCAAGTAGACCTCGATCATAATTGATCGAACTGATCTTTTACTATTCAGCATAACGCTTGTCTACCTGATTAAACAGAAGTTTGATTTTTAAAAGGACTCAAATTCTTCATTCAAAATTTCTTTATAAATTAATTTACTATATATATAAGAAAATCATATAAGATATATAAGTTATTCGAATAACACCTGGAGTTCCATTTCCAGCTGCCACAGTATCCTGGACCGTCATGTTGAAGACCCTCGGAGTTGCTTTTGTTGGGTTATTGGTTGAGGTCGGTCCTGTGATTGCTAAAGTCCCACTGCCTTTCCCCGTGGTTACATTTCCTGCCTCCATTATCCTCTTTGGACAATCTTTCACCTTATGTTCAGTCGATCCACATATAAAACACCCACTGTTCATCCTTGGGTTGGGGCAGTTGGGAGAGATATGACCCTCTTGCCTGCACTTGTAACATACAAACTTACCCTTCAGGCACTCACCAGAGTGATTCTTTTCGCAATTCTTGCACTGCACGACCTGCTTCTTCACACCTTCCTATTTTACCTGAACATTCCCAGAAAAATTCTCCTTTCTTTTCTCACCCCTATTTCCACTATTTGCTTCCACCTTCAAAGATCCTTCTGCCTTGCTTCTGTTCTTCTTCTCCTTGTTGTAGAGGCTCATGGCCTCACTCCCCTCCTCAGCTATGATAGCCTTCTCCATGAGTGCTGCAAAAGTATTGATTTGTAATACTGCCACCTTATTGTAGAGCCAGGGTTTTAAGCCCAGCTCAAACCTCCTTGCCTTTCTAGCCTCCGTATCAACTTGATGTGGAGCAAACCTAGACAACTCATTAAACTTTGCGACATACTCCGCAACAGTCATGTTCTCCTGCTTTAACTCCAGAAATTTCACCTCCATCCTAGCTTGCATACTAGCTGAGAGATAGTTTTTGAAAAATAAAGTCTTAAACCTATCCCAAGTAACTACTCCTTCTCCTGCCCTAGTTTTATTTGCCTCCCACCAAAAGTTGGCTTCCCCTTTCATCATATAAGTGGCAAAAGCAGTCTTTTGCCCCTCATCTACCCTAGCAATTACGAACGCCTTTTCTATTTCATTAACCCATGTCTGGGCTTCTATAGGGTCAACTGATCCTCTGAATTCTGGTGGTCCTACTGCTTTGAAGTCTTTAAATTTTGCCAAGCAATTATCTGGCTGGTTTCCTGCGGCTGGTATTCCCTGCTGCATAGCCTGAGCTACTATGTTTGCAAAGTTTTGCATCGGGTCTTGTTGTTGTTCCTCAGTGTTGTTGAGAGATTCTTCTACCCTTTAGTTTCGAGTTTGACGTCTTGGCGGCATTATCTGGTTAAGTAAAACCATAAATTATACTTTATTTACTTACATTCTAAACCTTATTGCATAAGATTAATATATTAAACTTGTTTCATTTCTCAAACTTAGATTCATATTCATTCATCGAATATTTTACATAGCATAGCACATACTACTTTACACACCAGCTATCCCTTTGTGACTACAAAAGTCGGGATTTACAACATTGACCAACACAAAAGTTGAAAATATTTTATTACACAAACATACTTATCACACATATTACCTTAAACATACCTACACAACAGAACCTATACTACCTATTTACTAAGCCTCTCTCTCGGATAATCTTTTGATCGATGACCTTCTATCCCACAAACAAAACGTACGCCTAGATTAAAGTCGGGACAATGATGAGAGGTATGTCCCTCATGTCTGTAATTGTAACATATCTTTTTCCCTTTCTTCTTATCAGGTTTTCCTAAATCATGGTCTTCTATCTTTCTTTTTCCCTTATCTCTCGGAGCTGCACACGATGTGTTGCTTGAGGCTCCTATCTGATCAATTTGGATTTTAAGCTTATCATGCTCTTCCATTGTTTCTATTAACGCCTGACGCAGTTGAATATTCAACAGCTTTTCTATTTCCCATAGCTTTTTCAAAGAAGAAACCTTGTTTCTCAAATCTTGCACCTCCGTTGATGCTTGATCAGCTTCAACTTTAGTGTCCGAATCACTATATGTCAGTTCCACCATTTTCGGATCTGGTACTACATTTTCCACAATAACTACCTCGTTCGAGTTGGTTTCATTGTGAGCCTTTATTTCAGCTATTGGCTTCGATATTAGCTCGGGTGTATGGATCTGATTCTTCTTCAAGTTATAAGCCCATAACAATCCTTTTGCACCAGACATCTACACACATAAATTATCCTGATTAGCATATAGTATATACACACAGCAAACAATAGTTTTATAAGAGTTATCTTTTATTTTGTTCAGTGATGAATTTATTCAATTCATCTCCTTTTAAAACTCTATATGAGTTATTTGTATTTTCAGCGTTTCCCCCTGTCCTAAGGTTATAGCCTAAGGTCGATCCCACCTAAGGTTTCTAACCCTAAAGCTCTGATACCAACCTGTGACGCCCCCAAATCCGGGTACTTAAAACCCGAACTCAGTGCTTCACGATACCATTTCTATGAGCGAAATTCTACGAATAATAATAACAATAATATGAATAACAACTTAATTTATATAATTGTCAAAGTTTATCTCCCCAGGTACGAGACCTTAAAGTACATTCCATACAATACATGATATTATTTATATATATCATTGTCTTAATAATATAAACTATTACAGCAACTACCACAAATCTTATTCAGTTAGCTTTCCTTTTCCTTTGTTTCTGCACGAGCTTTCTGGTTCTTCAAACTTAACTGAAAACATTTAAATTAAGCAAGAATGAGCATTTGAGTACCCAGCAAGTAATAACAATAATATATATTAGGTGAAAGAATTAAATATTTTCTTTGAAAGACACTTCTACAACGAATCAACAGCTCTGAAGTAAGCTGTACCAAGAATAATAATAACATAACAACCCTCTTTCACATTTTTGAAACTACGCATTGACTATAAGTAGGGTTAAGTGACATATTATGAACATTGTTTTCTTTTTTCGAAAAGGTTAAATAGAAATTCATCGGCAAACCGTCATAACTTACGGACATGGGGGTGATCAGCCGTTGTGCCCTGCATTGATCAATACTACATTTCAAGAACTCTCTCCGCCTTGGGCGCATAAAAGTTTTCCCTATGTATGGGATGTTCATACTTGTCTGGGTTCTAAAGCAAAGGTTTTATCTTGTTGAACAATAATCTATAATTCAACCTATATATATAAGGGTAATTGACAAAGGTATATCAACATGGGATTAAATATAATGAATATCCAAGTGGGGACACTTATATAACCATTTTATAGAAATTAACGAACATAATATATATCTGAATTACCATATACTAACATGTTGATAAATAATGAGCAGATATAGAATATGTCGCAGTAGAGTTGATAATATAGCATAATAATAATTTAATTCTGAAACTTCTTACTCATATCCATTGCATAAAGGAAATGCAAAGGTAGGATACTTGCCTGAGCTGCTGCTTACAATAACGCAACTTAGATTAATCTTTTATACAGCGACCTATCAGTAATAAGATCATTCGTTCGATTAGAATAATATACTATAACACATAGTACTGCATTTCGCAGTCAGCACATAACCTAATCACATTATCACACATATCCAACAATCATTGAATCATAATTAATCATTAATACAATCAAAATATTTAAGTCTAGATGAATTTCTGAAACATGTCGGTGTACCGACAGCTTTATTTAATAATTATCAAGTCTAAGACTCTATTATGTATCTCAATATTCATAAGTATCAGTCATATTATTTTTAATTAACTTAAAATAATTTTTAAACACTTATTATAATTTATCAAGAATTTTCAAGCATCGGAATCATAATTAAATGATTTAAACATCAGATAATTCTATTATCATTAACATTTAATCAATATTAAATTATTAATGAAACTGTTGCCAAAATATTAAAGTTATGTATAATAACTCAAAATGCTTCTAAAACATTTATATTACTCTTAAATGATTTTTAAAACATTTAAAATTATTTTTAAATAATTACCATTAATATTAAAATATTAATGCACTATTTATCCAAATATTAAAAGTCATTTATTATAACTTAAAATATTTTTAATTCATTTATATCCTTTTTAAATGATTTTTAAATAAATAAAACCATTTTTAAACTATTTATTTAATATAATTATTAAATAAACTAAACATCATCAATATTAGATTAATATCATTAATATTAAATTAATAATATTTTTCATGACAAAATATCCAAAGTCATATTTTATAACTCAAAATATTTTTATGATACTATAAATGATTTTTAAAATCATTAATTCTATTTTCCATAATTATTTCATATATTTATTAAATAACTTAAACATCATTAATATTAATTAATTAATAAAATTTCATCACAAAATATTAAAATTCATTAAAAATAACTTAAAATATTTTCTAACACAATAATATAATTTTTCATGATTTTTCATGAATTAAAATCATTTTTAAATAATTTATTTAATATTATAATTAAATAAATAAATACTTTTTTATATTTCAAAAATACTAAATATTTTTGAAATATACTCAAAATAGTTAAAAACTATTTTTCAGACTTTAAAATAATTTTTCAGAATTTATTAAGTATTTTTAATAATTAAAATCTAATTTTTTTTAATTTTTAAATCATTTTCGGAATTTTCAGAAATTTATAATTTTAAAATATATCAAAACCGTCGCTAAAGGCTTTAGCGACGTTTATCTGTTGCCTTAGGTGTTCTTGAGCCTCAAAAACATTGACAAGACAGTTATCAAGGTGCCTAGTTTGACCGATTATAATTCTCAATTCATTACGTTTCTGGGCAATCTAACACTTGAATCTTGTAGTGCTCATGTAATACTACAATTACCAACAAACATCATGACTAAAAAAACTTCAGATCTAAGAGTTATTAGCCATCAAAAAGTCTGACAAGGCTGTTCTTCGACTGAAGAACAGTCGAGGTGCCTACTTTGGATCCTTATAACTTCCAATCTGTGTATTGTTTGTGTGATCTATCAATTGGACTGTGTAGACAACATGTAGGACTACAACTACAAAGCATCATAACACATTAACGTCATAACATGAGCAAGATCTAGCTGGTCAAACTTCAACACGGAATATGCAAAATTTACAACAAATTCTTCTTAAAAATCCTCTCAATATTTTTAACAATATTTATTCATCATTATTATTATTCGTAATATTTAACAACCAGATCATTTTCAGAAAAGAGGGGGCTTTCCAATAAGGATTTCTTCCTATTGGGGCACAATTAGGTGACCAAACCTCTCCTCGACAGAACTTTCTAGACATCGTCAATATTGTAAATAATAATATGAATAACTTTGTCGTCTCAATTATTGATTTAATAATATATAAAATATTGACAATGATTGAATCAAATAACGTGAGATACTATGTGTGAGAACCCAGATTTTATGAATAAATATTTAATTTTCTCGAAATAATTTTTTTGGATATTATGGTGTGGATTTGATATAATGTTATAGTTGTGGGTAGTATTTATAAATTTTACAAAGTATGCAAGTTGTTATATTCGATTGGTCGGGAAATATTCTTTTATCAGGGAATATTCGTACAACAGCACAATCATTGGTGGGCCCCGCAACAGAATTATTGTCGAATTGAGAAAACGACAAAAATATTGTATAAAAATAACGGCGGAAGCTTTACCGTTAATACTGTTGAACTACTCAATAGTAAAAGTACAGTAATACGCGTGGTTGCATAGTAGCACACGGTATTGATTATTAATACTTACGTGAGAAGTCACTCAGTTTTGTTTTATTAGTATTATTAATGTAATAAAACATTAAAGCTTTTTATATAAAACAGAATACTTTTATAAAGTTATTCCATAAATAGAATATATTATATTCTATTATACATAGTATTTTGCATAGTAAAATCTTTTTATATAAAACATAATACTTTTATAAAGTTATTCTATAAATAGAATATATTATATTTTATTATGCATAGTGTCTTCATAGTGTTTTGCATAGTAAATCTTTTTATATAAAATAGAATACTTTTATAAAGTTATTCGTTTTATTATATTATAAATAGAATATATTATAGTTTATTTAAAAGATTTTGCTTTAAATATGGACCGTCCGATTAAAAGTAAATCAATCTCGACCGTTCATGAATTAGTTACTATGCAGTCCATTCTTCTATAAATAGAAGCTCATTCCTTCATTATTTCTTACGAATTCACTGAAACTCTAGAGAGAAAAACTATAGAGAGAGTTCTTCTTCTATAATCTTGAGCGTATTTCTTTAGAGTTTAAGAAAGCTTTGAGCATAGTGTAAGTTTTCTTCGAGTATATCCTCGCCCTACCAGTCGGAGTACTCTTCTTTCAAAGGTAAGGGATATTATTTATTGTACCCGTAAGGGGTATTATTTCTTTCTTATTCATGAAGAGAACTTCTATTATTTCATTCTTTATTATTCTGTTGGAATAACCTGTATACGCAGACTACCCTATACTTGGTGAAATTCTTCTGTTATTTCATTCTTTATTATTATGTTGGAATAACCTGTTTATGCGAAGTATCGCATACATGGTGAAATTCTTCTATTATTCCATTCTTTATTATTATGTTGGAATAATCTGTTTATGCAAAGTACCGCATAGTTGGTGAAATTCTTCTATTATTCCATTCTTTATTATTATGTTGGAATAACCTGTTTATGCGAAGTACCGCATACATAGTGAAATTCTTCTATTATTCTATTCTTTATTACTATGTTGGAATAACCTGTTTATGCGAAGTATTGCATACATGGTGAAATTCTTTTATTATTCTGTTGAAATAACCTGTCTGTGCGGTCTATCGCATACATGGTGATTTCTGTTGTTATTATATTCTTTATTATTCTCTTGGAATATCATGTCGGTGCGTATTACGCCTGACCTGGTTCCATTATTTATTATTTTGTTCTTTATTATTCTGTCGGAATATCCTGTCTGTGCGTTTACGCCGGACCTGGTTTCATTATTTATTATTCTGTTGGAATATCCTGTCTGTGCGTTTTACGCAGGACCTGGTTCCATTATTTATTATTCTGTTGGGAATAACCTGTCTGTGTAGTCTATCGCACGCATGGTGAATCCTTCTGTTATTCCATTCTTTATTATTCTGTTGGAATAACTTGTCTATGTGAATTACCACATGCATGGTGAATGATCCTTTGTATTCATTCCTTATTAAATTGTGGAAATGATCTGTATACGTGGATTACCGCATGGCGGATAAAAATTCATTTGCAATTTTATATATTCTATTATACTCAGTTGGTTAAAGTTTTAGCATCTATACTCCATGAAATTAGTGGAATATCTTTGATATTTGCGCTTCATCCATTATCTTTTCATGGAAATATTCTTCTGAGCATTCTTAAATTTTACTCTACAAAGAAGTATCATGTTGACAATTTGGATATTATTGGTTCCTGGATGAATTAATTCTTGAACTTGTTTTATTGAATTATTATGTCATTGTCATCATCCTCATGTTTATATTATGTTAAAAGTCATCTGTGGCCTGTAGTGCATAGATGGACTTGGTATGATTATGACCAAGGATTATTCGGTATAATCATGACCGTAATGTTACAAATGATGTGGTAAAAGTTATCTTTGGCCCGTAGTGCATAGATGGACTTGGTGTGATTATGACAAGGGATTATTCGGTATAATCATAACCGTAATGTGATGAATAATGTGGTAAAAATTCTCATTGGCCGTAATGCATTGATGGACAATTTTTGGTATGATTATGGCTATGGATTCTCTTCGGCCAAGGGTGCAAAGATGAATTATTTTATGGCATGATTAGGACCATTGATCAAAACACGATTATCATTGGGCCGTAGTGCATGGATAGTTCGTGGTCGTGATACTAACGAATATCCTTGGCCGTAGTGCAGGGGTGATTCGATGATGTGGATTATTTATTGAGCTGAGTCTCAGCGATAAGATTGATGATAAATCTTTTAAATCATAGAAGATAGTAGATTTTATTCTCTACTTAACTCTTCTAATGGATTGCTTGTTCCGCTGCAGTTAAACTTGATGTTTGTTATATTGTATCAGTTTAACACTGTTGAAGGCTAACGATAATTTATTCTGCATTATCTTAGTCATAATATTTCTTACTAGGCTAGTTGAGCTCACCCTTTCTTTCATTGTTCTCTTCAAAAAATGAGAACGTAGCTGGGGCTAGTCGGGGAACAGAATGATAGTTCTAGATGGTGCATTAGTAGTCCTCACTATTCTGTGAAATAGTGTAATAATAAATGTAACGAGGACTCCATTGAGTGTGGATATTTTCTAGATGACAATATTTGTATTAAAACTCACAGCATATGTTTTGTCGCATTTTACACGACTGTTGTATAATTAGTTTGTATTTGTATTCTGTACCATATATCTGGCGACCCAAGACGGGTGATGTATACCTATATTTTGGGGGCATCACAGTTGGTATCAAAGCTTAGGGATATGATCCCTGGCTGAGATGTGAGATAAGAACTAGGAGAGGAGAGACGGGGAATTCCTTTGCTAGTATGACCTACGTAAGTTTACTTGTTATTTAATTGGTCGGTCAGAGTATAGAGATAATATGTGATATGTTAATTAACCCTTGTTTTGTGATAGTGTTTGAAAATGGCATCTGAAAATGTTGAGATAAGCAATGGAGCAAAATAATACGACCGTATCGTTGTACGAGGTTAAGTTTGCGGAGTTATCCTGGTTTGCATCCCATTTGGTCGATAATGAGGAGCGAATGACGCGAATGTTTCTAAGAGGTTTGAAACCCGATATACGTCAATACCTCATTTCTCATAAACTTTGTTTATATTCAGATGTTGTGAATAGGGCTCAGTTATTGGAGCGCGATAATGAGTTAGCACAACCAAAAGGTAACGACCAACAACACGATAATAATCTTACCGGTGGCAACGACCATCGGAAAAATTATAACCATCGTGGGGGAAATTATCATGCCAAGAATGGTAACCATTTCGGTGGTAATCAGGGCCAAGATAATAGAAGTGGAAATTTCAAGAAGAGAAGGTCATTTAGCTCGATTTTGTCGTGCACCAAAGTCAAGCCCAGCTGGGACGGTGGCACCAAAGGCGGATACGGACAAAACAAAGTCGGTGATTTCAAGAAGAGCGTTTTTCGTGACTCCTCAAAAAGCGAGTAACCCGAACGGACTTAACACGGGTTAGTTTATTATAAATTTTTGCGAAGTCTACCTTATTAGGTACCGATATTACCCATTCTTTTATCTCTCTTGCTTGCGTTCAACGTTTAAATTTGACTCCGGAGAAGTTAGACTTTAACTTATCTGTTGAAACTCCGTTAAGAGAAACCTTCATTACATGAGCTATCCAAGTCTTGGATGAGAGTCACAGTTTTTAATGATATTTCTATTGTTAATAAATTTCCTGACGTTTTCCCTGAAGACTTCTTGACCTACCCTAGAGCGTGAAATCGAATTTTGTATTGACCCCAGTACAAAACCCATTTCTAAAAACTCTCAAATATTTCTTCAACCAAAGCGAACGTATAATGCGCTAAAGACGTTGACTCGAGCTGTTGAAGATTACGATCGTAACATTCAATATCATCATAAGAAAAGCGAACATGGTAGCTAACGCGTTGAGTAGAAGATCGTATGCGGTTACAAGTGCGAATATACGAACCCACGTGAAGATAACGAATATACGAGTAGAATCGACTTTAATCGATAAAGTTAAAGTCGCTCAAGCTACACACCCGGAGCTGATGAATGTTGTAACGACCCCAAAATTCATACAATAAACACATCCATTAAATATTTATATAATTTAATAAATATTTAAATATTATAATTAAAAATCTGAATTGTTACATCATTCCCTCCTTACAATGATTCTGTCCTCAGAATCACAACTCAAACCACTCATTCGTTACAATTTTCCCTACTTACAAAGATTCTGTCCCCAGAATCGAAGACACAAATTAAACAAATAACTCAGAGTAATCTATCATTTTATCTAAATATAGGTTTTATATTTCCTACCACATTCATTACTTTAACAAATTCTAGGTTTTATTTCATAACTTTCACTTGAACTCAATTATATTTTGAGTATTATATATCTTTTAACCCATTCATTTCCTTTTTTCTAAGGATTGCTATCATAAACACTCGGGATATTACATTCACCCTTTTTTCTAAGAATTTCGTCCTCGAAATTTTATCTATTAATATTTATTCATTCAATCTATCAAAGTAGATTTTACGTCACTACTTCATTCATTTATTGGTTTCTATAACCACTTCTTTCCACAAAGATCATTCTACAATTATTAACTTTTCTATTAAAAGTTTTACAAATTTCTTTGATAACTCATCCTCTTCTCATTTCAAAATCTCTTTTCCTACTTATTCAACCAATTCATCATTCAGTGTCGCATTCTACGACTTACTTCTTTCTAAGGAATACTTTCCTTTTCACTTTCATCTTTGAGAATAACAAGAATCTTCCACAATTGTTCAATAATTGGGAAGTAGTATGAATAACTCAAGAATTTAAAAGATTCCAAATCATGATGAGGGGTCACAAGACCATGAACTCTATTCTCTAGGTTTAATAGTGCTTCACCCCATTCGGTTCTTCACACTTTAAACCCTCTTTGGCAGAATGTTTATCAATCACAAAGACTGAAAACACCCTCCACTCGTACACTAGGTGGCCAGCCTATTGTACCACTACATTGGGCCGCAACGTAGTGTTTTGTAACGACTATATGCGTTATGCTCAGTACTTAGGGTGTTAAGCCCTTCATACTATGTATTATGTACAAACATTTCAGCACAAAGTATAAAACTAAGTGCAACCCCTAATAACAGGATTGTTCATCTCAGCTTTTTAACATCTGAATCCGCACCAAAATAATTTGGTTTGGCATAACTTCTCAAGGAACTCTTGAATTTCATGAATATCTTTCAATATTTGTCTAGCTGAATCAAATAGCATAGACCTCTACAATAATTCGCACATCAACCGAAATATACATATACATACATACATACATATGTATTCTCATATCTTATAGAAATCTCAAAAATCTTTTTATGATGTCATGATACCGCACTGTATTTACACTCCATTGAGGATTCCGTTATTTGGTGATTTTATCATACTACATCATACCATAGTGGGCTGACGAACCTTAGATCACATCCAACGCTAAGTAATACTACATTGATGACTCCATCAGTTTTATCATCTTTGCACCAGGTTACATGATGCATTAATGATATAAAATACATTTTCATATATTGCAAATCATTTTTATCTAGTCGAAGCAATTAGCATAGACATGCAAATAACAGTATTATTGTTAAAACTCATTGGTTCCATCATTTGATCTAATGTTTTTAAAGAAAATAGAAGTGTAAACATCAGCACGAAGTCTATAAATTTTAAAAGTCTAGCACAGCTAGTAGATTTAGAATACCTATGCTTCCACCATCAACTCTACTTTCTATAATGATCTATTTCTTAATAGGTCTATCTATTCCTATCATCCTTAATACTCTATTTACACTTATCTATACCCAGTTCGTCAAACTTACCACACGTTATGAGTTCAGGAACTTGCCACAATCATATGAGTTTAAGAACTTATCCTAGTCAGACCATAGGCGTCCATTCGCTGAGGGGTTCAAAAATATACCATATAATTATGAGTCACAAACATACCATAAGTATGAGTTTTAAGAACTCACACTTAACCTTATAATATTCTCTAACTAAACTTTACCTATATGTTATACACATGAGAAAAGAATCACCTTCTCCTCAGGCATATAGTAAATAGCGCGACACAAATATTCCAATGATTATTAATGGGATAAACTAAGTGCAACCACAAAACCCTCACCCATACAAAGGTTTGTACAACTCAGTCATCACATGAGCCCTCAATTGAAAACCCACCTATCTTGCTTATAACTTACTCTTTGCTCGATATGAATTCCTCGTATCACATTATCTATAACTCCTCATGAGTTCATCTTGTACTATTCATAGTACAATATCTTCATAGCATCAAGCTATAATCATTCAAACATTACAGACCATCTTTTTTCTATAACTTAAACAGATCACGTCGTGATCTTATTCTATAATCATCTCCCTTAATCTTTTCTTAACTCATGATCGTTTTGTTTTACAATCCTCATTCTTTCCTTTTTTCATCATTTATAACATTATTCGTTATCTTGGCTTTTGGAGTTAGGAAACTCCCATTTCTTATCTTTATATCTCTTCAAGATTCTTCTTTGAATCTTCTTGTTTATATAAAAAAAAATTCTTCCTTTAAGAATTTCTAACTTCAGTTACATTGCTCAACATTTCATTCGAGTTACACAATTTCATCATACGTATCCATTTTCTACACTTGGTACAAATTGAGTCTCTAACAGTTTCAATATGGTATGCTGAGTGGTTTCCCATAAACAACCAATAAACTAGGTTCCGAGTTACTAGTTCGTATATACCTCTGCTCTATGAAGGAATCGTTTAGCCCAGATACCATACATCAACTATTAATGAGTACAATTGCACCACACTTAGATATAACTCTCTATTCTTAGCTTCTTTATCACTCTCTTTTTACAGACATTGTCTATTTATTAATACCTTACATCCTTATTATTGGAGTTGAGTAACCCCACATTCATATTCCTTATAACTCTGCGAGATTCTTCTTTGAATCCTTTCACGCAAGTTTTAATCCCTTCTTTAAAAATTTCTTAAATTACTTCTTATTGTTCAAACTCTATTTGAGCTTATTCGTTCATTATCTTCACCTTTTTCTTCTCTAAGGTTATAGCCTAAGGTACCCCTACCTAAGGTTTATAACCTACGGCTTTGATACCAACTGTAACGACCCCAAAATTCATACAATAAATACATCCATTAAATATTTATATAATTCAATAAATATTTAAATATTATAATTAAAAATCTAGATTGTTACATCATTCCCTCCTTACAATGATTCTGTCCTCAGAATCACAACTCAAACCACTCATTTGTTACAATCTTCCCTACTTATAAAGATTCTGTCCCCAGAATCGAAGACAAAAATTAAACAAATAACTCAGAGTAATCTATCATTTTATCTAAATATAGGTTTTATATTTCCTACCACATTCATTACTTTAACAAATTCTAGGTTTTATTTCATAACTTTCACTTGAACTCAATTATATTTTGAGTATTATATATCTTTTAACCCATTCATTTCCTTTTTTCTAAGGATAGCTATCATAAACACTCGGGATATTACAAATGTGAAGAATTAAGAAGGTTCAAGAGGGCGTTATTCTAGAAACAAGAATCGACGAAGAGAGAAAATCTCAACCCTCAATTTAATTGACCCATTTGAAATCCTAGATCGAGTAGGAACTGTGGCTTATAGACTCGTTTTACCGCCAAGTATGTCGCGTGTTCATAACGTTTTTAACGTATCGACGTTACGTAAATATGTGGATGACCCGAACCACATTATTAATTTAGAACCGGACGAGATAGCGGATGATTTAACGTATGAGAAGATACGTGTTAAAATCTCGGATAAGAAGGATTATATTCGACACTCAAAAGTTATACCTTAAGAGTTAGAATCTGAAATGAAGTCAAGGTACCCTCACCTCTTCAGCATACTAGGTACGTACGTAAATTTCGAATGCGAAATTCCATAAGGAGGGGAGATTGTGAGAACCCAGATTTTATGAATAAATATTTAATTTTCTCGAAATAATTTTTTTGAATATTATGGTGTGGATTTGATATAATGTTATAGTTGTGGGTAGTATTTATAAATTTTGTAAAGTATGCAAGTTGTTATATTCGATTGGTCGAGAAATATTCGTTTTATCAAGGAATATTCGTACAACGGCACAATCATTGGTGGACCCCGCAATGGATTTATTGTCGGATTGAGAAAATGACAAAAATATTTTATGAAAATAACGACGGAAGTTTTACCGTTAATACTGTTGAACTACTCGGTAGTAAAAGTACAGTAATACGCGTGGTTGCATAGTAGCACACGGTATTGATTATTAATGCTTACGTGAGAAGTCACTCAGTTTTGTTTTATTAGTATTATTAATGTAATAAAACAGAAAAGCTTTTTATATAAAATAGAATACTTTTATAAGGTTATTTTATAAATAGAATATATTATATTCTATTATGGATAGTAAAGTATTTTTATATAAAACAGAATACTTTTATAAAGTTATTCTATAAATAGAATATATTATATTTTATTATGCATAGTGTTGCATAGTATCTGTATAGTGTTTTGTATAGTAAAATCTTTTTATATAAAACAGAATACTTTTATAAAGTTATTCATTTTATTAGATTATAAATAGAATATATTATATTTTATTTAAAAGATTTTGCTTTAAATATGGACCGTCCAATTAAAAATTAATCAATCTGGACCGTTCATGAATTAGTTACTATGCAGTCCATTCTTCTATAAATAGAAGCTCATTCCTTCATTATTTCTTACGAATTCACTGAAACTCTAAAGAGAGAAACTATAGAGAGAGTTCTTCTTCTATAATCTTGAGTGTATTTCTTTAGAGTTTAAGAAAGCTTTGAGCATAGTGCAAGTCTTCTTCGAGTATATCCTCGCCCTACCAGTCGGAGTACTCTTCTTTCAAAGGTAAGGGATATTATTTGTTGTACCCGTAAGGGGTATTATTTCTTTCTTATTTATGAAGAGAACTTCTGTTATTCCATTCTTCATTATTCTGTTGGAATAACCTGTATACGCAGACTACCCTATACTTGGTGAAATTCTTCTGTTATTCCATTCTTTATTATTATGTTGGAATAACCTGTTTATGCGAAGTACCGCATACATGGTGAAATTCTTCTATTATTCTATTCTTTATTATTATGTTAGAATAATCTGTTTATGCGAAGTACCGCATACATGGTGAAATTCTTCTATTATTCTATTCTTTATTATTATGTTGGAATAACCTGTTTATGCGAAGTACCGCATACATAGTGAAATTCTTCTATTATTCTATTCTTTATTACTATGTTGGAATAACCTGTTTATGCGAAGTATTGCATACATGGTGAAATTCTTTTATTATTCTGTTGAAATAACATGTCTGTGCGGTCTATCGCATACATGGTGATTTCTGTTGTTATTATATTCTTTATTATTCTCTTGGAATATCATGTCGGTGCGTATTACGCCTGACCTGGTTCCATTATTTATTATTTTGTTCTTTATTATTCTGTCGGAATATCCTGTCCGTGCGTTTACGCCGGACCTGGTTTAATTATTTATTATTCTGTCGGAATATCCTGTCTGTGCGTTTTACGCAGGACCTGGTTCCATTATTTATTATTCTGTTGGGAATAACCTGTCTGTGCAGTCTATCGCACGCATGGTGAATCTTTCTGTTATTCTATTCTTTATTATTCTGTTGGAATAACCTTGTCTATGTGGATTACCACATGCATGGTGAATGATCCTTTATATTCATTCCTTATTAAATTGTGGAAATGATCTGTATACTTGGATTACTGTATGGCGGACGAAAATCCATTTGCAGTTTTATATATTCTATTATACTCAGCTAGTTAAAGTTTTAGCTTCTATACTCCATGAAATTAGTGGAATATCCTTGATATTTGCGCTTCATCCAGTATCTTTTCATGAAAATATTCTTCTGAGCATTCTTAAATTTTACTCTACAAAGGAGTATAATGTTGACAATTTGGACGTTATTAGTTCCTGGATAAATTAATTCTTGAACTTGTTTTATTGAGTTATTATGTCATTGTCATCAGCCTCATGTTTATATTATGTTAAAAGTCATCTGTGGCCTGTAGTGCATAGATGAACTTGGTATGATTATGACCAGGGATTATTCGGTATAATCATGACCGTAATGTTACAAATGATGTAGTAAAAGTCATCTTTGGCCCGTAGTGCATAGATGGACTTGGTGTGATTATGACCAGGGATTATTCGGTATAATCATGACCGTAATGTGTTGAATGATGTGGTAAAAATCCTAATTGGTCGTAGTGCAATGATGGACAGTTTTTGGAATGATTATGGATATGGATTCTCTTTGGCCAAGGGTGCAAAGATGAATTATTTTATGGCATGATCAGGACCGTTGATGAAAACACGATTATCTTTGGCCTATAGTGCATGGATAGTTGGTGGTCGTGATACTAACGAATATCCTTGGCCGTAGTGTAGGGGTGATTCGATGATGTGGATTATTTATTGAGCTGAGTCTCAGCGATAAGATTGATGATAAATCTTTTAAATCATAAAAGATAGTAGATTTTATTCTCTACTTGACTCTTCTAATGGATTGCTTGTTTCGCTGCAATTAAACTTGATGTTTGTTATATTGTATCAGTTTAACATTGTTGAAGGCTAACGATAATTTATTCTGTATTATCTTAGTCATAATATTTCTTACTAGGCTAGTTGAGCTCACCCTTTCATTCATTGTTCTCTTCAAGAAATGAGAATGTAGCTAGGGCTAGTCGGGGAACAGAGTGATGGTCCTAGATGGTGCATTAGTAGTCCTCACTATTATGTGAAATAGTGTAAATAATAAATGTAACGAGGACTCCATTGAGTGTGGATATTGTCTAGATGACAATATTTGTATTAAAACTCACATCATATGTTTTGTCGTATTTTACACGACTGTTGTATAATTAGTTTGTATTTGTATTCTGTACCATGTATCTGGCGACCCAAGATGGGTGTTGTATACCTATATTTTGGGGGCATCACACTATGCAGCAATTACTGTAGCAATAATTGAACAAAACTAAGTGACTTCTCACGTAAGCATCAATAATCAATACTGTGTGCTACTATACAACCACACGTATTAATGTACTTTTAACACCGGGTATTTCAACAGCTAACGGTAAAACTTCCGCCGTTATTTTTATAAAAAGATATTTCTGTCATTTTCTCTTTTCGACAATAATTCTGTTGTGGGGTCCACTGACGATTGTGCCATCGTACGAATATTTCCTATTAAAACGAATATTTTTCGACCAATCGAATATAATATAACAACTTGCATACTTTGCAAAATTTATAAATATTACCCACAACTATAACATTATATCAAATTCACTCCTTAATATTTAAAAATGATATTTATAAAAAATTCATCTTTACTCATAAAAGTTTGGGTCTTATAGCAGTCGTTTTGAACTGTGGGATTTTGTTTGGATTGTTATTATTATGGATTCCATGAACTGTTTTTGATTTTATTTATTAATGCTTTGATTATTATTAGCATGATTGTGGTTTATAGCAATCTTTTTGGGGCTGACACAGATTTATATGCTTGTTCCATGTGAATGGCCTTTTTACCCTATTTTGTGCTGCTATTTAGCAAGGGTGTTATATTTATTATTAATTTTTAATTGTGGCTGATGACAAGTGCCAAGTAATTATGTCTATTTCTTAGAGTCGTGTCATGCATGTATGAGCTAGGGGTTGTTCAATCGATAAGTTTAGACTGTTATTGATTCGTCCTTCTTAACAAGCACCGACCAACTGTGTTAACTAGTTATTGTTCAAATTTAGTTCGCGTGTTTATTTTTTTGAGAGTTTGTTCACTCTTATAAACATTCATTTGTACAAGTTAATAAAAGACTTAGACGTTTATACAGTTTTGGATCTTAGATTCTTGCATGTTGACATATAAAAAAATATTAAAATAAAAAATAAAAAAATGAATGAAATGAGAATAAAAAGAAAAGAAGATTGAACATCGAAAGTTTTGTGGTGGGTCGAGTTGGAGCGTAAAATGCACTCGCCCATGAACACAGGACCGATGTTGAGATGGAGCATAAAATACACTCGCTTAATAATCTTTGATTTTTCGTAAAGTCTCAGTTGGCTTATGTTGATTATGTGGCCTTTACTGCTCGAGTTATTAGATTCGTAGGTGTGTTCTACACCTAGTGCCCTAAAGTCGTATGGCTTGGGAGTTACTGATCAAAAGCTCATTAAAGGGTAGTTCTGAATAGCCTAAGGTAATTAAGGATTGTCCGAGTCAGATTTTACTGTCGTCATGCTAGAGTCTTTTGATCTTTTCCTGCACTTGCGTCTTATTCTTAATGCTTGTTGAATGTTTAAGTTGCGGAGTTTGCTTATTGGTATTAAAAATTAACTGTGCGAACTTATTTGAGCTATGATTAGTTAGGACGGTTGGTCTCCACACATACACATAGAATTGATTGAATACAGTCTTATGCTTGAAATTGAATGAACCCTTATTCATATCTGTGTTTGCCCTGTTCTCTGGGAGTAGCTATGATCGAGCTTAGAAGCCATGATACTACTACTGTTTTATTTTTTGTTCGCGTGTGTTTTACTAGTGTTATTGTTATGTTAGATAGTTTGCTCGAGGACAAATAAAGACTTAAGTTTATGGGTATTTGATGAGTGGGATTTATACCCGTGAATTGGATACTTTATGACTTAAATAGTTACTTGATCTCGTATATTTTATATGATTATAGTGTTATTATGCTTAATCGAAGTATTGCAGGGCTTTACAGGTGTTTTCTAGCATTCAGGGGCAAAACGGTCATTTTATCTCACGCCGCGGTGCCACCTTCGTGTCCTTGCTGATGTCACCTTCGTGTCGTAGCACCACTTATCCTTTATGGGCTCGCGCTGCAGCGCGAGCTCTGATTTTTCCAAACTTACATGGCGCCGCAGGGCCAACCATAAGTCTATTGCCCGCGCCGCAGCGCGAGCTCCGGTGCCCAGACAAAGACGACTGATTTTGACCTAGCTTAAAGAAGGAACGTGTATATAACACAGGGGAGCCTCTTCATACGAGATATCGGGGATATCATATATATCAGACATCCTATATCATATAGTTTAATATAGTTTAGCTTAGGAGAGTTTTTCTTCTATAATTTCGCTTTCTTTCTCTTAGATAATGTCTGTAAATATAGATTAGGTAGATTAAGGAGAAGTCTGGCATTTCCTTGGAGCATCAAGAGCAGTGAGCTACATGGATTGGAAAGCTTAAGAGGAGCGGATTGCTTGGTGACCGAATTCCTTAATTGTTAAAGAGGGTTGCCCACATCTATAAATAAGAGGAGTCTTATTATGGGTGAGGGTGGTTGACACTTTCACAAAACACGTGAATACGTAATTTCAATAGTTGGGAGAGTACACCCTTTTCTGTGAGAGATAGAAAAACTAGGGTTTTACCAAATACCCATCTTCTTAAATCTTTCTTCTTCCTTGGTGGATCACCTCTAGAGGCCAAACACTTGGGTGGCGAACGTTGATCAAAGGAAAAAATCAAACCCGGTGGATTCAAGTTGAACGCGAAAAGGATTTGGAGGTAAACTTGTACTTTGGGTAGCTCGAATCTTCAAGGGTATGATTCTTGTTCTTTATCTTTTCGTTTAATTAATAATTGTGCATAAAGGATGATCCGGGTATATGGTTTTTAAAATTTTAAACTCTATTTTATCACGTTTTCGCTTATTTTGTGCAATTTGATTGCATTCATGAATATTACAAACCTAACAAATATGTTTGTGCATACCTCGACAGAGGTGCATAAGCACCTGTGTGTTCTCGGTCGACAAATTGTCGTGACCATTAAGACCAACGAGAGAAGGGTAGGTAGTTTGATGAAGCATAGCATGCCAGGTTTTCTTCCACTGCAATAAGTCTGGACACTGGAAAGAAACTGCAAGAAGCATCTTGCAGAGCTAAACAGAAGAAGCTTGGTGAAGTTTCGGTAACAAATATAATTTTGTTCATGATTTAAAATAAATTTTTCTTTAAGTCAATGTTCTACGTGGGTATTGGATACCGACTTTGGTTATAATAAATATAGATATATGAAGGGAACAAGCAATAGTAGAAAGCTAAACAAAGATAAGTAATTCTATGTGTGGGAAATGAAATAAAGGTTGCTACATTAGCTATTGGAACTTATAGTTTAGCAATGCTTACGGAAAAATCTATTAAGTCAATAAATTGTTATTGTATTCCAGTACTAGTTAGAAACATTAATTCTATTTTGTTGTTGGACAATTAAATCTTTGGTATTATATTTAAGAACAATTGTTGTTCTATTTATAATAATAATATTTTGTATAGAATTAAAATATTGCTTAATGGATTTAGTATACTTGACTTACGTGAAAATAATTTTACATATTGAACAAATTAGTATAAGAAAAGGATATGATCATTCAAAGAGTTAAATGTGTGTATTTGCTGAAATACAAGTGTGAATTATTTGAAAGGTTCAAAGTATTCAGAAGTAAAATAAATTGGCAAAGTGTTAGGATTCTTTGATCAGGTCAAGAAAGGAATACTTGTGTAATGAGTTTCTAGATCACCTCAAATGATTTTCTCACAATGGACGCCTCCTGATACACAATAATTGATTGATGTATCTGAAAGAAAAAATCGTACCTTGTTGGACAAGGTGCGATCCATAATGATTTTACCGACATTCCAGTATCCTTATGGGATAATGTTCTAGAAATGGCTGCATATCTATGAAAAAATGGTTTCAAAGGATAAGCTTGGGATAAGATATGACAAGTACAAATTTGTGAGACATCCTAAAGTAAGTTTAGGGTATATGTTCTATAATCCTACTTAGCAAAAGGTGTTTATTACGAAACATCCTACCTTCTAAGATAAATAGGTTTATCATTGACGGGGCTAGTGGGAGGATAATAGATCTTGAAGAGTTCAAGAATCACAAAACACTATAAGTTAAATAAGACGAACATGTAGAAAGACCTATTGTACCACAACCGAATCGTAAATCCGGAATAGTACCGAAGATACCTGGGAGGTATGGATTCATTATATATGATGATGATGAGGTACATATCATAGAAGATGATGATCCAGTTACATACGATGAGGTAAGAGTTGTAGAAACTCAAAGAAATGGATTGAAGCAAGCTTCTCAAAAATGGAACATTCGTTTTGATGAAACAAATCTAAAGAGTTTGATTTTATCACAAATAAGAATGAACCAAGTGTGTATAAAAGGGTCAGTGGGAGCATCGTGACATTCCTAGTATTATATGTTGATATACCACGGATAAGGAATGACATGCCAATGCTAGAATCAGTAAGATAAAGTTGTCTAAACATTCCTCCATGAATGATTTGGGAAGAGTATCTTAATTGGAGATACAAATCTATATAGATAGATTCAAGAGGATGCTCGACTTAATCCAAGGAACGCATATTCATTTGATGCTAAAGTCGTTTAGCATGGCAAACTCTAAGAGATGTCTCATGTTGATGAGTCATGGAGTGTATCACTCTTAATAGTCTCCATAGACTCTAAAAAGAGAGATCGCATGAGTGACAATCATGTATGCAATGAAATATATGAGACCTAATGTTGATCGGTCATATTCTGGAGAAGATCACTGTAAAACAGTAAAAAATATCTTAAAGTACTTAACTGACACTAAGGATGTGATTAAAATTTATGGTGGGTCTAAATTAAAACTAGAGGGCTTAACATACTCAAGTTTTTTAGACAGGCCAAGACGACAGAAAATCCACTTTAAGGTAAAGGGTTACTTTGAATAGTGGTGCAGTGAATTTAAAATGTTCCAAACAGCAAATAGTTACTGGTTTAGTGATAAAGAAAAAGTATATAGTTGTAAATGAAGCTGCAAGTTGATTGTTTGGATGAAAAGTTTATTACAGAACTAGGAATAGTTTCTAAGTCTCATCTTGGATCTAAACATGTGTTGTGGCACTTTCATTTTGATTATAGGAATCATTGAAAGATGGGAATCACTATAGAAATAGTGAAATCTCAAGAATAACATTACATATCCATTAACTAAATCTTATCAAATAGCAGGATAATCGTCACATAGAGAAGAAGGGTATGAGATACCATGGCGATTGGCTTTAGTGCAAGTGGGAGATTGAAACTAGTATGCACACAAGCCAATCATGTTTGATGATAAAGCATATACTTTGTAAAAATCTTATTTATTTATTAATAAAAGTATTAATTTATTAAAGGTTTTTCATTATCTACATGATGTTGTTTTATAATATGTGATAAACCCATAGTTTTAAGTAATGCTTTTAAAATAATGATGATGAACATTCTAATGAGATCTAAATTCTTAGAAAGCTTAAAACTAAAATAGTTCACAATCATTAGATTACTAAATAAGGGAATAGTGAATCTGGAAGATTGGTACATACGTTGATTGCTCATTGGATGAGGATGATTGATCTCATGATCATTTATGTGGAAACATTAAAGCAAGTATGTAGGTGCTTATTGGAGAATAAGTACACTAAACGTGGCTCGCTAAGGAATACCTAATGCAGTTTTACTTGCCTGTCAATAAGAATTCATATAGTGATAGTAGTACAAGTGATCCTTGGACTTGAGGCCATTATAGTATCTTGTGTATGATGAGTTATACTTTGACTTATTCCTTAAGACCCTTAGGGTATATCAAATGGTATGATTGGGTATAATAAGTTGTACATAGAGATAATGTATGATCAATAAAGAATCTAATACTTCTAGTAAAAGAAGAGAAATGTCCTATGTGATTCGATAAATGACAACCCGTAGTCCTTGGCCAAGGCAAAAAGAAATTAGAAAGGAGTTTCTAATTTGCATTATTTGGAGTTGTGTGTTTAAAGGTCGAAATACATATAATTAAATAAATTAAGACTTGACAGTAATTCCATGTCTTATATTTAATTGGGACATTGTATGGTGGAAGGATTGAATTGTACGGTAACTATTTACTCAAAGGTTCTTTTATGATTAATGTTAAAATCTATATTATCTGGAAAGTCGTTAATCGCTAGGGAGGCTTATCCCTGTTGCAGAATAAATATTATTTATTTAAATAAATTAATAGTTTAATTTATTTATTTAAATAAGATTAGAATTGTTCTAATTGATTTATTCACAACCGGTTTAACATGGAGAACCTAAAGGGTCACACCATAAAAAGTAAAATACTTATTTAAGAAGTTAATGACATAATCGTAATAATAAGTTAAGTATATTTAATTTAATCTATAGTGATAGAATAAATTAAATAGCTTAATATTTATTATTTAATATTTTAGAAATATTAAATATAAATTAATAAGAGGAGTCTTATTATTATTATTACTATTATTACTATTTAATTCCTAAAAGAGTGTAAAAATTAATTAATAAAAGTACTCTCATATATCTTAATAAGATTAGGAGGCTAATTAATTAAAAGAGTTTAATTAATTATTCATAATGAGATTGGGAGCCTAATTAATTAAAGGATTTTAATTAATTAAAATAAAACCTAATCCCTTAATTGTTAAGGAGGGTTGCCCACATCAATAAATAAGAGGAGTCTTATTATGGGTGAGGGTGGTTGACACTTTCACAAAACACGTGAATACGTAATTCTAATAGTTAGGAGAGTACACCCCTTTCTATGAGAGATAGAAAAACTAGAGTTTTACCAAATACCCATCTTCTTAAATCTTTCTTCTTCCTTGGTGGATTACCTCTAGAGGCCAAACACTTAGGTGGCTAACGTTGATCAAAGGAATGAACCAAACCCGGTGGATTCAAGTTGAACGCGAAAAGGATTTGGAGGTGAACTTGTACATGAGGAAGCTCGAATCTTCATGGGTATGATTCTTGTTCTTTATCTTTTCGTTTAATTAATAATTGTGCATAAAGGATGATCCGGGTATATGGTTTGTAAAATTTTAAAACTCTATTTTATCACGTTTCCCTTATCTTGTGCAATTTGATTGCGTTCATGAATATTACAAACCTAACAAATATGTTTGTGCACACCTCGACAGAGGTGCATAAGCACCTGTGTGTTCTCGGTCGACAAATTATCGTGACCATTAAGACCAACGAGAGAAGGGTAGGTAGTTTGATGAAGCATAGCATGCCAGGTGTTCGATAGAATGCCTGAGTGGGGTGAAGTTGTAACCTTAGCATGTATTTCCTTCGATTACCATTCGTTATCCATTTACTTGCTTTGTTAATTAGTTTTAACTAGATTTATCACACTTCCATTTATTGCTGTTCGAATAAGACTTTAGCGATACAAAGTCGGTACTTAGTAAATATTAGTGATAGTTCATCGTGGGTACGACACTCTACTTATCACTGTATTGCTCTTTAGACCGCGTATACTTGCGCATGTTTATTGATCGGTTTTTCGACCAACAGTTTTTCTGGAAGATTTGCCAGGACTTCCACCTGACAGAGAAATCGAGTTTGTGATCGACTTAGCGCCAGGAACTGCTCCAATATCGAAGGCCCCGTACAGAATGGCTCCGGTAGAGATGAAGGAACTGATGGTACAACTACAAGAACTGTTAGATAAGAAGTATATTCAACCAAGCGTATCACCGTGGGGAGCACCGATGTTATTCGTGAAGAAGAAGGTTGGGACAATGCGACTTTACATTGATTATAGGGAATTAAACAAAGTCACTATTAAAAATAAATATCCATTGCCAAGAATAGATGACTTGTTTGATCAATTGAAGGGTGCTAGATACTTCTCGAAGATAGATTTGAGAAGTGGGTATCATCAATTGAAAGTAAGGAAGGAGGATGTACCGACGACGTCATTCCAAACTCGGTATGTACATTACGAATTTTTGGTTATGTCTTTTGGTTTGACAAATGCCCCTGCAGCGTTCATAGATTTGATGAACAGGGTGTTTAAACCATTTTTAGACAAGTTTATGGTGGTATTTATCGATGATATTTTGGTATACCCCAAATATTAAGAAGAACACATGGAAAATTTACGTTTGACGTTCGAGACACTAAGAAAAGAAAAGTTATACGCGAAATTCTCTAAATGTGAATTTTGGATGGAACGTGTACAATTTTTCAGCCATGTAATTGACAAAGATGGGATTTCAGTGGATCCATCAAAAGTCAAAGCTGTGATAAATTGGAAACAACCAAGAACTCCATCAGAAGTAAGAAGTTTTTTGGGATTGGCTGGATATTACAAATGGTTTATCCAGGATTTTTTCAAGATTGCCACTCCGTTGACGAATTAAACGAGAAAAGCTGTCAAATTTATTTGGACAGAAAAGTGCGAAGAGAGTTTTACAGAATTAAAGAAGCGGCTCAGTGTGGCACCTGTGTTGTCATTACTAGATAATACATAAAACTTTGTGGTGTATAGTGATGCCTCACATAAAGAATTAGGTTGTGTCCTTATGCAGAACGGTAAAGTCATTGTGTATGCATCAAGGCAATTGAAGGACTACGAGAAAGGGTATCCGATTCATGATTTAGAGTTGGTTGGGGTGGTGTTTTCTCTGAAGATATGGAGACACTATCTCTATGGAGAGAAATGCGAGATATACATAGACCATAAGAGTCTGGAGTATATTTTCACGCAGAAGGACCTGAACATGCGTCAAAGGAGATGAATGGACTTAATAAAAGATTATGATTGTGAGATCTTTTATCATCAAGGTAAAGCAAATGTGGTTGTAGATGCCTTGAGTAGGAATGGTCGTGAGAAGTTGATGTTATTAACCAAACAGGAGGAGCTCATTTCAGCAATGGCAAAGTTAGAGCTGGAAATCAAATTTCCAAAAGAATCCGACGAAAGATTGCACCAGATGGAAGCTAGTCCAACTTTGGTGGACAAGGTGAAAAATGGTCAACTACAAGATGAAGAATGTAGAAAAATAAAGGAAAGTGTGGTCGAGGGTAAAGAGGTGAAGTATATGGTTGATACTGAAGGAATGCTAAGATTCGAAGGACGAATTTGGGTTCCAGCAATATAGGAAGTTAAGGAAGAAATCTTGACAGAAGCTCATAGCTCAAGAAATTCTATTCATCCGAAAAGTATAAAGATTTGCGATGACAATTTTGCTGGCCAAATATGAAAAGAGACGTTGCAGAATACGTTGCAAAGTGCTTGACATGTCAGAGAGTGAAGGCCGAGCATCAAAGACCAAGCGGATTACTTCAGCCGTTGGAAATACCGGAGTGGAAGTGGGAGCATATCACAATAGATTTTGTGGTAGGTCTTGCCACGACTCAAAAAGGATACGATGTGATATGGGTGATCGTAGATAGATTAACGAAATCAGCACACTTTTTGCCAATAAAGATTAGATTTAATCTCGATCAGCTGGCAAAATTGTACGTCAAGGTGATCGTCTCAAGACACGGAGTTCCCATATCAATTGTATCAGACAGAGATTCGAGGTTCATATCAAACTTCTGGAAGAAACTATAAGAATGCATGGGAACACAATTGAAGATGAGTACGGCGTACCATCCGCAAACTGATGGTCAAAGCGAACGAACAATCCAGACGTTAGAGGATATGCTTAGAGCATGCATCATGGATTTTAAAGGAAATTGGGATGATCATCTGCCGTTGGTGAAATTTTCATACAACAGTTACCATGAAAGCATTGGCATGCCGCCATACGAGGCATTGTACGGCAGGAAATGCAGAACTCCACTATGCTGGGATGAAGTTGGTGAATATCAACTGTTAGAACCAAAATTGGTACAACAGACCGTTGAAATTATCGAACTCGTCAGAGAAAGACTGGTAGCTGCTCAAGATACACAGAAAAAATATGTTGATCAACACAGACAAGATCGTAAATTTGACGTAGGAAATTTTATTTTCCTGAAAGTTTCTCCTTGGAAGGGGAAAATTCGTTTTGGCAAGAAAGGAAAGCTCAACCCAAGGTTTATTGGACCATTCGAGATACTGCAAAGAGTGGGAGAAGTGGCTTACGAGGTAGCTTTACCTCCAGAATTAGAACATGTTCACAATGTTTTTCATGTGTCGATGTTGCGACCATATAAATCTGATTATTAACATTTGATTGAGTATGAACCGTTACAATTCTGTAGAGATTTGTCTTATGAAGAGGTTCCTATCCAGATAGTCGACAGGAAAGAACAAGTGCTCAGGAATAAGGTGATACCTTCTGTGAAGGTGATATGGAGAAATCACAAAGTCGAAGAGGCTACGTGGGAACTCGAAAATGAAATGATGAAAAATTACCCTGAGTTATTTGTTTAAACTATGTCTTCAATTCTGGGGACAAAATCTTTGTAAAGAGGGAAAAATGTGACGAATGACTTGTTTGAGTGGTGATTCTGGGGACAGAATCCTTGTAAGGAGGGAAGGATGTAACAATCTAAGATTTTATTTGTAATTTAAAATATTTATTAAGTTAAATAAATATTTTATTGATGTAATTGTTATTTTATTGATGTGGTTGTTGTTAGTAAATATTTGTGAATTAAATTTATTAGATAATATTCTAATTTAATTTAATTTAATAGTTGGAAAGTTATAAGATAATATGAAATGCTATATTACTTTTTTAATTTAATAATTTAAAATGGTATGTTAATTTATTAAATAAAATTATAATGAGATTATAATTTTGTGATAATTGAATTAAGTGAAAAATTTATTTAGTGTGTTTATTGGATATAGAAATCTAAATAAATAATATGAGATTATTAACTATAGTGTAAATGGTTTATTAAAATAAAATTAAAGTAGTTTTAAATTGATTTAACCAAACAAGACTTAAAATATTAAGTCTTTATTTTAAAGAGTTTTGCCAAACAAAGTCTTATGGCTTTTGAATTTTAAATTTTATTATAATAAATAAAATTAATCAAATAATAAATAAATATATTTTATAACTAATATGTAATTATTATAATAATAAGTATACGTCGGTTTCAGACGTTTGGGTGTGTGCGTTGGGTTAAGTTTTATTTTACGTAGAAAAAAACATTTGGCCTAAGCCTAAGAAGAAAGAAAGAAGAAGATTACAGAGAGAAGTTGAGAGAGAATAGAGAGATATTGAGAGGAAGTCTGTGTTTTCCAAATGATTCTTTGTGGTTATCAAGGATTACTAAGTAATTGAAGGTATGTTCTATAACCTTGATATATATATATATATATATATATATATATATATATATATATATATATATATATATGTGTGTGTGTGTGTGTGTGTGTGTGTGTGTGTGTGTGTGTGTGTGTGTGTGTGTGTGTGTGTGTTTTATAGCAAAAAAATTTCAAGTTTTATAGTTGCTGTGAATTCAAATTTTTTTAATTGTTGCTATACAACTGAATTATGGAGATTGTATGTGTTTGTGATGTTAGAGTTTGTAGTTAGACATGAATTAGTATGCTAATTACGGTTAAAAAGAAAGAAAATTATTTTCAGTGCATGTTTATATATATGACTTGTGAAAGTACTGAATTTTTGGTTAATTTGTAAACCAATCTGTAAATTGAGCCTTGAATATGTTAGTTCATTAAGAAACGAAGAGAGCGTAGTTTGAATGAGTTAATTTGGACAAGAATTGTAATTACAGTGATGATTTTTGTAAAGGATGTCAAAAATGGTTTTTTGTATAAAATATGGAATTTAAAGGATTTAAATTAGTTGTAGTTGTTGTTTAATTGTTCTAAGTTAATGTATATGTGAGGAATCATATTTGTATGAGTCCTATGTCAATTGGGTATGCTTCATTTACTGTTTTGTGGATGAAATTCGTGTTAGTTGGCTTAGAACAGAGTCAAAACTCGCATTCTGCAAAACTAGTACTGGTGCCGAGCTGCCGCGTGGACGCGCCGGACTCTAAGGCAATTATGGCGCGACCGTGCCATTAGTCAGTCAGACCCAATAAAGTCTGGTACTTCTGCTGACTTTGGACACCCATTGTAACTTGTTCTAATGTTATGTTGAGGTAACAAATATGTAATGAGGATGTCAAAACAGAACCGTATCATGTCTTTGATAATTTCAAAGTTGAAAAAGGGTTAGTAAGTTACTAACGTGTTATGTTAAGTGTAAGACCCCAATTTTTATAAATAAAGATGAATTTTCTATAAATATCATTTTTGAATATTATGGAGTTAATTTGATATAATGTTATAGTTGTGGGTAATATTTATAAATTTTACAAAGTAAGCAAGTTGTTATAAAATATTCGTTTGGTCGGGGAATATTCTTTTTGTCGGGGAATATTCGTACGACGGCACAATCATTGGTGGACCCCACAACGGAATTATTGTCGGATTGAGAAAACGACAGAATTATCTTTCTATAAAAATAACAGCTGAGGTGTTACCGTTAAAATCGTTAAAACTGTTGAACTACTTGGTAGTAAAAGTACAGTAATACGCGTGGTTGCATAGTAGCACACGGTATTGATTATTGATGCTTACGTGAGAAGTCACTCAGCTATACTCAATTATTGCTACAGTAATTGCTGCATCATATCTCTTAAATTATTGTCATAGTATCATCTGTATAATATGTTATATTATTGAGACGTTGTGGTAAGTTTGGTTATTTTATGGGGGGGCCATATGTCATCATCTAAGAGTCTCTTCGTCAATAGTAATTACCGTCGTCAATAGTAATTACCGTCGTCAATAGTATTTACCTTGGTCAATAGTAATTACCTTCGTCAATAGTATTTACCTTGGTCAATAGTATTTACCTTGGTCAATAGTATTTACCTTCGTCAATAGTATTTACCTTGGTCAATAGTAATTACTTTCGTCAATAGTAGTTGTCCCTTCAATATTACCAAGAGTCATTTGACCCTTCGTTAAGACCAAGAGTCACCCTCAGTTTTTCTATAAATAGAGGCCTAGGGCTTCATTATTTTTCACGAATTCATTCAAGCTATAGAGAGAGAAAGTATAGAGAGAATAAGAGAGAGAGAATAAAAGTATTCTGCTACACCACTTTTCCAATATCCAGTTCTTTTAAGGTAGGGAATATTATTTCTTTTATATTCATGAAGAGAACTTCTGTTATTCCATTTGTTATTATTCTGTTGGAACATCCTGTCTGTGTGTTTTACACCGGACCTGGTTCCGTTTTATTATTATTCTGTTGGAATATCCTGTCTGTGTGTTTTACACCGGACCTGGTTCCATTATTTATTATTCTGTCGGAATATCCTGTCTGTGCGTTTACGCCGGACCTGGTTCCATTATTTATTATTCTGTTGGAATAACCTGTCTGTGCGGTCTATCGCATGCATGGTGATTTCTTTTGTTATTCCATTCTTTATTATACTCAGTTGGTTAAGTTTTGACTTCTATACTCCATGAAATTTGTGGAATATCCTTGATAGTTGCGTTTCATCAAGTATCTTTTCAAGAAAATATTCTTCTAAGTATTCTTGAATTTTACTCCACAATGCAGTATCATGTTGACAATTTGGACGTTGTTAATTCCTGGATAAATTAATTCTTGAACTTGTTTTATTGAATTCTTATATCATTGTCATCATCCTCATGTTTATAAAATGTTGAAAGTCATCTGTGGCATGTAGTGCATAGATGGACTTGGTATGATTATGACCAGGGATTATTCGGTATAATCATGACCGTAATGTTACAAATAATGTGGTAAAAGTCCTCATTGGCCCGTAGTGCATTGATGGACAGTTGTTGGCATGATCATGACCATTAATGAATACACGAATATCCTTGGCCGTAGTGCAGGGGTGATTCGATGATGTGGATTATTTTATTAAGCTGAGTCTCATCGATTACAGTGTTGAAAAACTTCTTAAATCATAAAAGATAGTAGAGTTTATTTTCTACTTGACTCTTTTAATGGATTGCTTGTTCCGCTACAGTTAAACTTGATGTCTATTATATTTTATCAGTTTAACATTGTTGAAGGCTAATGATAATTTATTCTGCATTATCTTAGTCATAATATTTCTTACTGGGCTAGTTGAGCTCACCCTTTCTTTCACTGTTCTCTTCAGGAAATGAGAACGTAGCTGGGACAAGTCGGGGTACGGAGTGATGGTCCGAATGATAGTATTAGTTAGTAGTCCTCACTATTCTATGTAATGGTGTGTTAATAAATGTAATGAGGACTCCTTTTGAGTATGAATACTCTCTAGAAGATAATATTTGTATTCAAACTCACAGTTTATGTTTTGTCGTATTGTACACGACAGATGTATTAATCAGTTGTATTTGTATTCTGTACTATGTATCTGACGACCCAAGATGGGTGATGTATACCTAATTTTGGGGGCGTCACATTAAGACTTAGTGTACACAATGAATGGTAGATAAGTGTTGTGAAATTAACACTTATGAGTTCTGAAATGTATATGGTAAAGTAAGACGTGTACTAAAATAACAAGTTTAGCTAGAAGTGAGTGTTATTTTGGAAAGTGGATGTTAGTATATCTAACAGATATTGTAATTCTAATACTATGTATAGGTGAACGTGAGTTGTAAATTATAGCTTAAGCACGAGCAAAGGAAAGGGAAAAATATTCAAGTGATGAAGACTTGTAATTTCATTTATTATCATGATGATAGACTTTATTTAAATGATGTGATGTAATTATTTTATTTCCGCACTTAATTTATGTTAAAGGTTAGATAACTTGGGAGATTTTATTGAACTTAATAATGTAACCCTTTTTAATGGGAGGATTTATGGTTTAAATTCTATTATATTTGGGTATTTAGTATGAGTGTATGGAAAGTGAACACCAAGTCTTATGGGAATGAAGTACCCAGATTTGGGGTGTCACGGGTGTGATTTTCAATTCAAACTAAGCACCCTATTTATAGGAAAATGCTAGCACGCCAAAGCAGACTAAATTAATAAAATAATATTTTATCAAAATTTTCAAGCACGCCACTTTTGAAACCAATTTCAGCGTCATATCCGATATCCAGACAGAAGTGCTGCTCTTTTGAGGTAAGGGATAGTATGGGAATTTAAGGGTTGTTATGTTTTTCAGTTTCGTAATTTTTCTGACCTTCAAAAATTCTGAAAAAATTTGAAATGATAATTTAATGATTTTTCTAGATTGTGTCCAAAAATGACGATTTTTGTATGTATAGATTAAGAGTTGTGAATTTTTTGAGAAAATACTATTTTAAAAGTAACCGCTTATAACTCCTTGTGGTTAACTTTAAAATTGGTGAAATTTTTATTGAGAGTACATGTATATGATAGAAGTATACTCTGTAAATTTTGGAATTTTTAGATAAAAATATAATTTTTGATAAATATCTAAATATTCGGATATTTTGGCCATATGAAAAATAGTAAATGATTTTTAAAAATTCTGAGAAAAATATATGTTCAATATGGGACTATATTCTACTAAATCTCATAAAAGAAAATTTGTTTGTACTGATTTGGTATTTTTTATAAAAATGGAGTAGTTATGAGTAAATGAATTAAATGTGTTATGTGAAGTAAGAAAATTAGAAAATAGGATTTTATGGCTTGAGAATCCTATATGAGATATATGCAGATTTTTTATGAGTGTTTTGGTTATTGGTGATGAAATCTTATGAGTTAGAATTTTAGGATGATTAAATACATTATTTAGTAAAGTGTAAACAATTAAAATAAATTATTTATAAGTTTAAGAAATGTTATTTCAATATCATTATATCGAAATATTGGTATAGATTTTATTGTGGAATTTCTACCTTTTTGTGTCGGATTTACTATTCATGAGTTACTATTTACGAGTTACTATTCACGAAGTTACTATTCATGACAAAGTTGATTTTTTTTCTAACCAAATTATAGTTAATTTATGAATATTACTCATGAGATTAAATTTAGATGTTTTGATTATATTGATTTTACTATTATATATAACATTTTTATAACCCTAATGATGATATTTTTATTTGACTTGAGTGTAAAGATGGGTAGATTTTTGGTATGATTATGACTATGGATTTCCTTTGGCCAGTAGTGCAAAGTTAAATTGTTGACTGGTATGATCACGACCATTGAATTTATAATTGAATATCTTTAGCATAAGTGCAAAGGTGAAATGATCAACATGGTTATAATTATTGTTTATATAAATTCTGAAATGATTATATATTTCTTTGAGATATTAATATATTTGGCATGTAGTGCAAATATGAATTGTTGATGAATATCTTTGGCCTGTAGTGCAAAGATGAATTGTTGATGAATATCTTTGGCCCGTAGTGCAAAGATGACCTGTTGTTGAATATCTTTGGCCTGTAGTGCAAAGATGGTCTGTTGATGAATATCTTTGGTCGTAGTGTAAAGATGAAATTGTTAGTATGATTATGAACAGGAACTGTGATTTGGTATAACCATGATCTTTGATGTTTCAAGTAAAGACATATGATGAAAATTATCTTCGTCCTGGGTGCGAAGAGGAATTTAGAATCACAATTATGATTATGAGTTATTCATATGATTGTGGACCAGAACTGTTGATTGATGTTACAGGGATAAATTATTGCTGGTGGGTTTTTAACATAGAGAAGATAATAGACTTTATGGTCTATTTGACTCTTCTAATGGATTGCTCGTTCCGCTGCAACTATGGTAGAAATTTTTTATCATCTACCATATGTTCTAAATCTCTGATTTATTACTGTTGAAGGCTATTGATAATTTATTTATCTTTAGTCATGATATTCTTTACTGGGCTAGTTGTGCTCACCCTTTTCTTTCACAATTTATTTCAGGTAATAAGAGTGTAGCTGGGTCGAGCAGGGGTAACAGGGGAATAGAACGGTGGTCATCATTTAGTAGTTATATTTGGTGAATCAAATAGGATGAGGCGAACCCAACGTTGGAAGGGTGTTTTGTCACTATCATACAAGATGTCTAATGACATACAACCTCGTGTCATCATAAGACACGGTTGTGCACATCCACTTGCTGAGTATATTTATGAGCACTACCTATATAATCTTGGTGTTTGTTTGAAGTATAATTCACGATTAAAGACAGTGGAGATAATGATATGTCAAGAGAAGACTCACCATTGGAAAGAATATGATAGTAATCTTCTTATTTTTCTTTGGGGTCTATTAGGTCAACCAAGGATAATTCTGTGGACATATGATATCTATCATAACTTGGAAGCATGGCCTCCCATGTACGAAGGTTTCCTTGAGCACTTCCCAAAGATTCTAATTTCTAAAACAGTTTTTGACTATACCTTTATGTAAGGTGTCACTGTGAGGTGTTGTCCACTGATGGGACATTTACCACATTACGGTTGGGACACAAGTCACAGTTGGTATATATTTGTATCAAAACTCACATCATATGTGTTGTTGTATTTTGTACGAGAATTGTGATAATGAAGTTGTAGTTATTTTCTGTACCATATATTTGGCGACTCAGAATGGGTTGGGTGGAATGGACCTATTTTGGGGTTGTCACACATTTCAACTCAACTTGCTTCAAAAGAAGTCCCACAAGAATGATATCTTAACTTTCGAAGCACAAACTACGCAAAACAGCTCAACGGACTACTTGACAGAAAGCTAGAAATGCCATTTCGGTCAAACACCCATCATTCTGAAGTCGAAAAAGGGCAAATCACATGTCATTGTGTAGCTCTCGACAGCAACATTCCGAAAAGGTACTATACACCTCCATCGGATACCTAAATTAAAAGTTATGAAGGTTCGAGCAGACAACGCATTTGATAAGTGCACGTACATCGAGACGACAAGGCCCACGAAGCTCGGACCACCCCGGGCAGCCGCAGGTACATCTGCGGCTACCGCAGATACACCTGCGGCTCCTCCCTCTATAAATAGAGGGCTTAGGGTGGCCATTTTGTAAGAAAAAAGGCGAGGAAGCCCTGTCTATTTTGCTCTGTACACACTATAAACTGAGTGCTTTCTCATTTCAAACACTTGTGAGCTTATATTTTGCTACATTTTATCGGTGGAAACAGAGTGTTCATCCATTTAAAGCTATATGAAGTCTTCTTTGGCAGTCCACTGTAAGTCTTCTTACATTTCTCAAAGCCTTTTCTCCACTTTTGTGCACACACTATTATTCACATTGAGAGTCGTGTTGTGTGTGTATGCCTGGGCCGTCGGTCCGTGGCTTTTATTGCTTTTCTATATATATATATATATATATATATATATATATATATATATATATATATATATATATTATCAAGTTATCTCGATTGAGCTTGAGTATAATATTCAAAGCGTTTATTGCTTTTATATATATAAATACTTATATATATCTCCTATCATCAAACTCTTTTTGATTGAGCCTGGATTTTACATCCAGACCATTTACTGCTTATATATATATATATATATATATATATATATATATATATATATATATATATATATATATAGTTATCATCAAACTCTGTTTGATTGAGACTGGATTTCCATCCGGTGCTTTTACCGCTTTTATGTATATATATATTCTTGAATTGACGAACTGAGTCGGGATCAATACATATCCTGTGCGTTTACAACTTATATATATATATATATATATATATATATATATATATATATATATATATATATATATATATATTTCGTCCTGCCTGGAGTATCCTTCGTGGCAGTTGATCGTCTTTATATATATTTATATTTACGTCCCGCCTGAAGTTTCCTTCGTGGCGGTTGATCGTCTCTATATATATATTTATCGCTTTTATATATATTTACATTTATGCCTCGCCTAGAGTTTACTTCGTGGCAGTGGTTCGTTCATATATATATATATATATATATATATATATATATATATATATATATATTATTTACAGCTTTTATATATATAACTATTTACAATTTTCATACAAACTGCTACATCATGTGAGCCTAGGAATTATATGATCACAGATTCAGTCCTCTGAATCTAGATTCGGTTCCCGTGATGAACATTTTTAGTTGTACACGGCTTGCAATTTATTCACGATGTTTGAATTTCCTTAGACGACTTTCATGCCCATAAGGAGTTCGGCATTTCCTTTTTGTATCTTATTTTCTCGAAGATGCTTCGCATCTCGAAAATAAAAACAATCCAGTCGAACACATAATAAAATGGAAGTATTAAAGGCCTCAATTACTATTGAGCATAAGGGTTTGAAAAAACCTCTTTTACAAAACATCACTGCTATATCTTGTTAAAATTAAACTTTTATACGAAATTCAAACCCTTTGTATATAGGTGCAAACGAGACATAGCACTACTTCCAGATAATTGCACATTGATCTACACACACATACATTCAGATAATGGTTTAAATTGAAAAGTGGTGGCCACCCTGGTAACACGGATGTCGGGGGGTGCCTAACACCTTCTCTCCTCATAATCAAGCCCCCGGACCCTAACAAATCTCGGCTTCACAGACCAGTTAAATAATGTCACATCACTAGGTCAATGTGCAAACCTTTTCTCGGTTGAGTTGGTGCAACCATTTAAAAATACCAACTGGCGAATCTTACAGTCCCAATCGTCGACAAATATATGTCGGACTTTTTCACAACTTATTTTTTCAAATAAATCTCACCTAACATGAGAACACCAAAAGACAAGAACAGAAGAGGGACAAATAAAAATCCCGACGTCGACAGTGTCGTATCTATTTTACGATATTTATATAAATAATGTCGATAAAAGGTTACTGAAGACTATAAGGAATAATACGGTTCGAATTTCTCTCTGTAGAGGTGTATCTCCGTAGCCTTGCAGCGCCCAAGTATCCTTTTATTTGACAAATAGATGAAATATAGATATATAAAATTGTGTATACCAATGTATATATATATATATATAAATGTGTGTGTGTGTGTGTGTGTGTGTGTGTGTGTATATATATATATATATATATATATATATATATATATATATATATAAAGTAAGTAAGAATAATTCAACAAAAGTTAAACTTAAATGACTTCTCTTAGTACTTGGACCAATTTTCTCTTCTAAAAAAAATCAGAACTTTTGTAAGAAGAGTCATAAAGCTCTTAGAGAGAATGTAGGGAACGAGAGTATGCTTTGCTTTTCACTAAATTGGTAAAAACTAAATGAATGAAATATTCTCTATTTATAGATTTTTGAAGGTGGGGACAAAAATATAATTTGTAAAAACTAATTTTGAATGCACGGTTCAGATGATCAATTTTTGAATTTAACGGTCCAGATGAAAACAAATTTCATGCGGAGGAACTTGATATTCCGCCCGGGCCAAAATCAAATTACTTAGCATTTATTACTCTTATTTGACCACATGGTTTTTAAAAGCAATTTGCCAGCACATGCAAATATTATAGCCTATACACGGTTTCAAGCATGGTCCCAAAAAGAGTGTCACACATGCACGATTTTTAGAAATAATTGCCAGCACATGTATACACTTAGTATATATATAAATGATGCATGCATGAATTGTTATATATATATATATATATATATATATATATATATATATATATATATATACAGATATATATATGGGGAATGATCCATAGCATCTATTTGCTATGGATCAAAAAGTGACGTATAATATCTTAACCATCCATCAGAAACATGAAGGGCTGTGATTTAATATTAATATAAGCCATCCGCTAGAAGTACTAGCGGACTGGGTTAATGAAATTTTCGGATAAAAATGCCCCAAATCCACTAGTACTTCTAGCGGATGCGTATCCATTGAAAAAAGAATTGGGGAAAAACACAGTCCAGTTGGTGAAACACAGCGGAACCGAAGTTTAGCTTTCTATTGTGTGATTTCTGCTCCTCATCATCTATAATTGTAATTTACTTTAGATCGGCAACAAGTTGTCATATAATCGGTAAGTTTGTTATTTAATCTCCTAAATCTAGCGTTGCTGCAATTTTCCCCAATTTCTCATGAACCCTAGTTTGCGATTTAGTACAGATCGGTAGCATATAACATCTACAGAATTTAATCGATTGCTCTGTAAATCGGTTGTAAATTGTGGAAATTGTTCGTTGTTCGTCCATGACTAACAATTGAAGAAATTTGTTTATATCCCTCTTTTTCAATTTTAGGGATTTGATACCGAAGAATTTAGTTAATTTTACTCGTACATAGGATTAGGAGGAAAAAGAAAAGGAGAGATTATGGCATTTGATATTGAGTCGGTGGCGGAGACAACGTCTGGGGCAGTTAGAGCTCTGTTCAGCACTACCGTCTTTAGATACATGCAAGACCAAATACCAAGCTGAAGTTCAAGGAGCTGATAATCATCAAGTCAAATACAGGTTTCTTTCTTTATATATTACCTCTTCTGCCTAATCATGTATTATATTGGACAAATTCTTTCTCCTTTTTATGTGAATTATTGGGTTAATTTGGATCTGGGTTAAGAATTTATTCTCACATTTCTCAGTAATCTACAAGAGCCTTTTTGATTTTTATTTTTTTAAATTAAAAAAAATCATATATACAAGTGGGTGATGAATGATGATAAGAATGTTAATGGATTTTTTTTCTATTTTAAATTTTCATGTTTTTACCCATGTGTGTGTGCGCTTATGTGCCTAAAATCTTTACCTATTTGTGTGTGCGCTTATTTTGAATTTGGAATCTCTTTTACGAAATTGAGTAGTTATATATGCTGTAGATTATGACAGTTACAGTGATTTCATTTTGTTAAACTTTTTAAGCTTTCTTTTGAACTCTACTGAGGGAAAGCAAAGTAAAATGAAAAGGGAAAAAAAGAAGAAGATATGGAAAGAGGCAAAAAAAGAAAACATTGACTGAATCCTTCTATTATGCTTCTTTCTTTTCCCTACATTTTCCAAGTTCTAATCAAAGGCCGTTATTGAGGTTTGATCATGTTAAATGCCCGTTTGAAAATAATCAAGCTAATGTTGTGTTTGCCAGTGGAATTTTCAGTAGATTCAAGAAAGTCTCCATGATTTAGTATGTTCAAAAAAGGAGGTCAAGAGGAAAGGTGGAGGATTTATTCCTCTTGGCCCAATAATTCCTTTTCCCACAGAAGTGAAAGGGAAATGGAGGAAGGAGTAAGAGAACTCTCCACCTTTATTATAAATGAATTAATCCCTCTATCTTTATCTTCAAATAAGTTAGTTAATCCCTCCATATTTCTTATTAAAGATATTTGACATGTTTTTCAAACGGAAGATGATGATAAGATTATCTAGACAATGTACAGAGACATGCCTTGGTAATAAAAATCATTTAACTCAATAGGAGATGTAATAATTACATATCAGTGTAAGTGGACGTGGAATATATTATGGTGAACATAAATCTTGTTGAATGTAATCCTTTGCCATTTGTCTTTCGCTAATTAGTGAGAGAAATACATTGCTTAAATATGCAGCTTCCCTTTCCACTACATAGAGTATACATGCAGCTCTATGTGCAATGTAAATAATTTGTTGTTGACAGTTTGTTAGAGGAAGGCAGCCATACCTGCTGAATAGATAATGATGACTGAGAGATAATCACCGAAGAAACAGGTCTTTATTGCTCTCTTGTATTTGAGGGGTCATTTTGGTGTTAGCTTGTTGTTTATTACAAGCAGTTGCATCAGATTTAACTGTTTAATCTTATTGTGTTCCATTGTGTGATGTAACATTGTGCGAGTCCATTGCAGTTGTTTTAGAATCTAATAATATAAGTAGTTCTTTAGTTAGCTGCTTTTCTTGCTCTAAAACACTGTTAGTTGTACTAATTTAATGATTTGACTTTAGAGTATTTTATGGAATTAAGTAGTAGAATAAATGCTTTTCTATTGAATACTCTATTTTAACATATACTAATACTGATTGCGGTATATATAACTCTACTACTTCATTTCCTTATTAATTTTAAATTGGTAAATCCATTTGATGTTTCAGGGGTTATAAACGTTTTCTCAAAAGAACTGCTCTGGAAACATCAGACTACCTTAAAGATGATTGGCTCATGGTTAAATGTACTGTTGGTGTTGTTAAATCACATACAGAGGGACCAAAGGCTTACTCTATACCATCACCACCATCTGATATCGGTCAGTATTTTGGACAAAATTTTTGGTCTACTCATGCTGCCAAGTAGTTGCATCTAGATGTTGAGTTTTTGAATAAATTAATATTCTTGAGTTGGGAGCACTAAATATATACTATTTTTCTTTTCGTCCTAAATCAAATCATGACTAGTTGTTAGTGCTAAGTTTTACTCAATTTTGTTCTTTTGTGAAAATCCAGTAGTTTTGAGGATCACAATGTTCTTCCTTCCCCTTGTTTTTTGGGTTACATTACACTATTTATGATGGTTCATTAGTGAGCTTTTCTATTTGAAACTATTATTTGGTAAATGATAGTCACAGTTTTGGTTATGGTTTAACCTAATTATGTACTCCTTGTGAGACAAATAATTTTGGTTGTCTGACCCTGCTATTTGTTCTCTTGGCTTGATAATTTTGAAGGCGTTACTCCATTTCATATATTGGGATGCTCTCTCTGAGATGCAAGAACTTGGTGGTTTAACTTCGAAATGGGCTTCTGCTTTGATGGCTCAGCATCTACTTGCAGCAGTAGACAGATATAGACTTGTGAGGCTCTGATTGCTCTGTGAGGCTAAACTTTGTGAGGATGTCGCCATTAATACTATAGCCACAACTTTAGCTTTGGTGGACCAACATCATTGTTTCCAGCTGAAATCTGTTTGTCTTAAATTTGTCGCACTTCCTGAAAATTTGAAAGGTAAATTTTTTGTTGCCCCTCTTAGTAGACCTTTTACTTGTGCGACTATATTAACTTATAGAAAGAAGCTTTAGGGATATGTGGTGTTGTGACAACATGGTTTTAAAAGGAAATTCTAAATTAAATTTTAGTTATAGAAATTACCCCTATTTTATGATAAAAATACTAGACGAACACTCTGATATGTTTTAACTGTCAGCTTTTTAGGCAGTTTCATTTATTTCAAATTTCCAAGGGTGTTCGATTCTTCCATTTGGGATTGAATGTGGATAGAATTATATCTTTTATTAAGGTTCTATAGTGCTGATCTGACTTTTTATGTTCCTTAATATATTTTGTGCTAATGTAAAAGTTGGCTTTCTGTTTTGTTTTTAGCTGTGATGCAAACAGATGGATTTGATTACTTGAAGCAGAGTTGCCCTTTTGTCATCTCTGAATTGCTGGAGTATGTAGCAAGGATCAGTGAACATTCCGCAATTTCTTTTGGTTATGGGACTGACACTATCCTTGATGGCGCTGACATGAATGGGAGGCGGGTTAAACCAAGGCTATACTGAGTTGAGAAAATCCTATATATTCACATTGGTTATCCAACAACGATTATAGTCCCGAGAAATTAGTCATTTTTGGATTGTGCAACAGTTATCAATCATATATAAGCATTTAATGGCTTACACTCTGTTTCTATAGTTGGTATGTCAATATTGAGAGCATAATGGTGTTCTTTTTGCATTCTTGTGTATAGAGATTCTAATTATTATTTTTTCAATAATTGAATGTACCAACTATGTAGTGGCCTAATAGATTACCGCTGGTTGATTTTTCTATTTTCTAGGTCATTGATTTTTAAATGCACCATTATTGTATTAGCCTAGTAGATTGGTCCAGAGATTGCATTGATGATGAAGTACCGTGGTAGATAAATCACTAAAATAGTATGCATCCGCTAGAAGTTCCAACGGATGTGGGGCATTTTTGTCTGAAAATTTCATTAATCCAATCCGCTAGTACTTCTAGCGAACGACGTATATTAATATTAAATCACAGCCCTTCATATTTCTAATGGATGATTAAGATGTTATATGCCACTTTTTGATCCATAGCAAGTAAATGCTATGGATCATTCCCCATATATATATATATATATATATATATATATATATATATATATATATATATATATATATATATATATATATATATATATATTAATACACATATGTATGAATGTATGCATTAAAAGCATTTTTGCCCAACTTTAATATTGAAAACAAATAGGATCTCATTGCCTTGATTAATTATATGAATACCTATCAATCTCCCCCTTTTTTATGATGACAATATAAAAATATTTTTATCCCTTAAGAAGCTCCCCCTCAAATTATGAACACTTTTTAATTCCAATCTCATAGCAGTGTATATAGCAGTTCATATAGCAGTTTATATCCAATCTCATAGCAATTAACCGTTCATATAACAGTTATAGCAGTTTATTTCCAATCTCATAGCAGTTATACTATTTTTCTTCTCCCCCTTTGTCATAAAAAAAATGATGGGGAAAAAGATTTAATCCTGCAGAAAATTTAGTTAAGTAATTCTGAAGAAGAGTTAGTAACCAAAAAATATATACAAACTAGAAAAGATATATACAGCAGCAGCAGCAGTAGTAGTAGTAGTAGAGAGAGGTTAGGGGAGTTAGGTACAGTCATCCCAAATAGTTAGTCAATACTACAGTTTGTTCAAATAGTTAGAGTTCCTCTAGATTTAGAGTAGAGAAGTGAGAAATTTCAAGAATGTGAGCATCTGGATATTCAGGAAATGGTGGTGACACAAAATCAGCTGGGGCATCATGGACAGTAGTAGTAAATGGGTAAGGACCCATAACCAAGCTATTGTTCTCTATCAGACAACATACCATGATCTTAACAACATGTAAAAATAACTGCACATCTTCTAACTTTTCTAACAAAAGAGTTTGATTGTGTAGAAGAAGTTAATTCATGCTATTAAGTGAATCAATCTTAGTGGCCATGTTTATGTTGGACTCAATAACCTCATGATCAATAGGTTTAAAAATAATCAAGGAATGTGGTGGTAGATTTAAATGGGAGACAATGTTACTGGTGGGAATAAGTTGGGACTGATGTTGTGACACAGGGATGTTCAAATAATTGAAAATATAAGTGAGTAGTAAACCAAATTCAAGACAGTTGTTATGAATGCAGAATTCAAAGGAGGATAATAAAAAGTAGGCCAAGTTATAAGGCATGTACTCATTCAAAATACTTTTTATGATTTCCAAATCAAAGGGTAGCTATTTTCTATCATCTCTCGCAGGCATGAACTTGTTTCTCAAAATTTTACCAAGAAACTGACACTCAGCAGTGAGAAATTCTAAACCAATCTTGCAAGGATAATCAAACAAGAGAGCTGGCACCATTTGATCAATTACAACAAATAGATTGTGCTTAAATAGCATACATTCTTCCACAGAGATACCAAATAAATGGAGATAAGAGTTAACCCTAGGCTATTCTAAGGTAGAGGGATGAAGTTGAAGTGCATGGACAAGAAACAATTCATCTATAATGTAAGTTTGACCTTGAATGCAGGTAGTGATGTTTTTTAACAAACCAGATGAGTCCGTAGAAACTTCCATATGAGAGTAAAATTCAGCTATAAGACCAGGATATATAGATTTATCATAGAAAGTTACTAAGCACTCCCACCCAACATTTTTAAATTTTTCGAACAAGTCTGGAAAACTATGAAAGGTGATGACATTCCATGGACACATGTTATGTCTCATAACTCTATATTTGGCTTGTGCATATGTAGTTATGAGAAGAGGAACATCATTAGAAAACTATAACCCAGAATGTAGAGGAAGTGTTTTTCATTTGGATGAAAAAAGGTTAGACATTATTAGTAAAGAGGCGGGAAAGACAAGGGAAAGGCTGAAGTTTAGTAAGAGTTGAAGAGATGAATGCACCATTTTTGAAAATGAGTTTATATATAGAGATTAGTAGAGAATAGGGTAATGCTATGCTGCAGGTAATATAGCTCTTATACTCAGTTAGGACTTGGTAGTAAATATTGTAACGCCCCCAAATCCGGGTTCCCTAACCACGGGTTTGGTGCTCACGATCCATCAAATATATCACATCTAACTACTCATTCATTAATGAAAAACATCATTCATAATATTCCTTAATACAACTTATAGCAATATCCCAGGTTAACTAACCTTGACATAATTTACATACCCTTATATAACCAAAAGGTTTACATAAATAATTATATAATAAAACATAACCATTAAAAGTTTACACTAACTACTCCTGAACCTTGCATTTGCCTTTGTCCCTGTTAGAACCTTCTGCTACTTCGACATTAGCTGAAATATTTTATTTAAGCAAGGGTGAGCAACGAGTTTGCCCAGCAAGTTAAAATATACAATAAATGATATATATATATATATATACAGAGAGGATCTCCAGCGGACCAAAAAAGCAGACCAATGAACGGACCAAGGCAAAAACACGCGGGTTTCAGGCGCGGGTCGGTTCGGCCCACGGTTTGGCCCTGAAACCCGCGTGTTTTTGCCTTAGTCCGTTCATTGGTCCGCTAAATTGGTCCGCTGGAGATCCTCTCCGTGTGTGTGTATATATATATATATATATATATATATATATATATATATATCATGAATAAAAGGGTCTAACTTCTTTAGAACTTTAACAATAATCAAAAGATTTCGAAGTAGCTGAATAATAATTCAATCTCAATAATAAAACTTTCTCCCATTTCATACTGAATAACATATCAGAGATGAAAGAGTAAAATTCTTTCAAAGATTCAATAATATTCAATTGAATAATAAGAATTAACAATACTACAACAATATTCAATAAAGTGGAATATACCCAAATTTCATGTTGAGTGATCACAAAAGGATCATGAACTACTAGAGGAATCATTTAGTTATTAAAACTAAACTACCACAAGAATATAAATTAGTTATAAAAACTAAACTATACTCTTCTGCAAGTACCTGAAGCGGCCAACTCCTTTGTACCCTATATTATGCATAATACTCAATAATAGCACATGGGTCAATTTACGACATTAAAATTTGTTCATCTCAGTCTTACATCACGAGTCTGTACCACAACAATATGATTTGGATTACTTTCAAAGAAATACTATGATTTCAATAATTAATAACAATGCTAATCTAGCCGAAACCAATGACATAGATCTTCCAATAACAATTCAGTTCATAGTAAATAGAACATTTCAAACTTTAACAAATATTAGTCTTGCTAAAACAATTAGCTGAGACGTGATTTATAAATAGTTCAAATAATAGAACAAGAATCAATTGCACTACGTGCGAATTACAACAATCATTATAGATGTGAATAACTATCAATAATTATTCACTACCATGCTTGAAAAATAGTAACTCAAGTTGAGTTAGGAAACTTGCAAGATTCGTTGACTACTGCTACGCAATTTAAGTTAACTTCTTTTGTAATACCTATCATTAATAAGATTGATCTTTTAATCAGCATATCATACTTTGTATCATAGTACAATTACTTTATCAATCAATTATCCAACACTTAATCACATAGTTAAATATTAGATAACACCTTACAATATTAGTATTATTATCATCCTTTGCTAATTTTTTAATCTATATATCATATACATTATGATTTAACACTTACTTTTTCATTTCATAAGTTATTCTTTAACATCTAATAAGTCACGTACTAATCCAGCAACCTGGATGCTAAATCTAACAATCAAATTACCAATTCAGCGGACTAGATTTCAAATCCAGCAACCTGGATTCCAAATTCATCAACTAGATTACAATCCAACAAGCTGGATTCAATATATTTTCAATTCAGTAAACTTCTTTTCAATCCAGCAAGCTGGATTCATCAGATTTTTCAATCCAGTAAGCTGGATTCCATATCCTTTTCACGAAAATACCAAATCAATTTATTATTTTTCTATCCTTTCTCCAAACACATACATATATTTCATACACAAAAGTATTTTTCCATAATTTTCTAACTTCCTTTAGTATTTTTCAACAAATATTTTTAGTTAATTCTTTAAGAAATTAGCTACCTTGTGCTTAACTCCAGAAATTCCCATCTCTTGACATAATCTTATACGTGTTAACGTGAACCTCCAGTTTAAATTTCGTGGCCATCGAAGTTATAAAACTCTGGTTATAGCGATTTTCATCCAAAAAACCCAAATATTGAATTGGTCATAACTTGGCCATTTTAACTCGGAATGAGCTCATTTTTGGATAAAACCTACTTTACCCCATATATTTTCATTCTCCAAAAGGCCTGAATTTATTTCACAACTTAAGTTGCCGAAACAACCCTTACAATTTCTTTCGCAGTTTGTTTTCGTCATTTTGCAGCTTTGGAGTCCTTTTCTAAAACTAGTCCATACGGAAATCGACAACTCCTTTTTCAGTGATTCCACTTAGAGATGTTAGAAAAATTATAGATCTAACTCTAGGACTTGACCACACTAAAAAATTCGAAATATAATAAGAGATATGGTTATTTGAATTTCATGTTTCGTTTTCACAAAAATCTGACTTTCCATCCTTTGTGGTTTCTAAGAAAACTTCTATGTTCTCACATAATAACAAACATACCTCATCATACTACCTACTCATAGTTCATATACCCATGAATCTACCATAATACATGATCTATTTCATCAATCAAGCATCAAACACAAAGTTAAACACCATTAAGGCTAAAAAAAATTAGGTTCTCTACATTTTGAAAAATCTAGTTTCTATCTCATACTTTAGATTTAACTTTTGAACCTCAAAAAGGTTAGATCTAAACATGAAACACTTATATACTCCTAGATATAAGGTTTTAAACCTCAAGATCAAAACTTCAAATTATAAAAAAATCAAATCAAACTAAAAAGAAATTAGACTACATAAGTAGAAATTTTGTTATACCTTAGCCTTTCCTTCTTCTCTTTCTTCCTAAACCTTGATTAGGAACTATGAAGCTTTCTAAAACTCTCCCTCTCTCCTCTCTCTATAGCCGAAATTCCTTAGGCTTTCTCTTTCTGTTCTCTAGTCTCTCTCTTTCTTTCTTAGCTTTTGCTAGATAATAAGATGAAAAGAAAAAGATAAGACTTAAATTTTAATTTGTTGGAAAAGTTAGTATAGATATAAGATATATAAGTATATTATTTGCTCAATACTTCTCCCCTTCTCTCCCTTACTCATGTCCTAGAGGTTTCTTGCACTTAATGCTTAATGTGTTGGTTGAATGGAACTTGAACACTTGTTATAAGTTGTTCACCTACTAAAGTAACTAATCATCACATTCATCCCCCTCCTTTTTGCCTCTCTAATATCCAGCCACATGGCCTTAGATTGTCCCAATTTGGCTTTCCTTTTATGCTTTAATTAACTTACTTAATGTCCAACATGAGCCCTCCCACTTGGGCTAAAGGTTGGACCACTTCTTTAATTCTTTGGACTAGAAATTTTAATTCTATGAACTTGCAAATCAACATAGTTCTATGCTTATTAATTTTTATCCATTCCCCACTATTTAAATAGGGTTCCATTACACTCATTAGCAAGTTAATTTCTCACTCATATATTTTTAATTTCATAACCCAATTAGACTTGCTATTCTTTAAGTTATAAGATTAATTAATTGAGATGCATCAAATAAATCTCTTAGGATTAGTATATATTTTTAAATACTATCATTCTCTTAAATTATAACACATTAGGTTATTTAATTATCATACCTAATAAATGTATTAGGTTACATAACTTTATTCTTCATCTCTTTATAAAATAAATGTAGACACATTATATAATACATATTTACTTAATCACGTACATAACTCACATATGTCATAACATATCCCTCTAGTGTATTAACTTGATAGCCCTAATCGACTTAATAAGTTATAAACACTCACATAATCATCAATACAATTACTTAAGGATTGTAAATCCTTTTAATTTAATAATCAAGGCTAACATTCAAGCCATGTTAATTTCTTACATAACTTTCATTACTGTTCCTTGAAAATGATTAAGTATACTTCTTAGTTAATAAATTAACTATCTAGCTTCATTATCATATACATTTATATGATTCAAGTACTTTCTCTTTATTCTTTTTTAGAAAAAAAAATTTATTCGAAAAATTTGAATTATGTGAAATTCCGGGTTCTCACAAATATGACCATACGAAGAACTGTAGTTAACTTCAGAAAACATTTAAGTAAAACAATAATATAAAAAAAACTTGTATTTAAGAGGGTAGAGAGAACAGTAACAAAAGAGAGCCACATGTCACATAGGGAATAATTAAGTTCAGTCAACTTCAAGAATTATTACAAAAGATTGCAGAAATATATACAACATTTGTCATTTAAAACATTCTTTAGTAGAGCACGACAAGAAACAGTTTGACAGGGAGGACTAGAATTGAATTGAATCAACACATAGAGAGATTGTCATTTCAGAAATAAATTTTCAGAGAGGCAGGTAATTTGCCAAATTTAACATGCATAGCAAATCTCAGAAGAAAGATCACATATCAGCTAGTGCAATAAATAAATCCAGTGGATATCAGTATCCACATAATATATAAGACATTCAAAAATAAACCCAGTGGATATCAGTATCCACACAATTTATAATAGACAATACTTAAAAGTGGAGGGTTATACCTGAGTGAGCAACAAAAAAAATTATAGCAATTCCATAGAGAAAGTAGGCGTGACAAGCTCATTCTTATGCAGTTTCTCAATGAGAACCTCATTCACCCAAGCAGAGGTGCACAAACACACACACACACACACACACACATATATATATATATATATAATATGTATAAATAGAATAATTTAAATCAAGATAAAAGTGCAGAAGTTTAGACAAGAATGAATGTAGTTAAAAATAGGATTAGGGTAAAGAAAATTTTGAAAAGCAATTGTTAAGATTCTAGGGTTTCACAAACTTCACAATTCTTTCAGAAAATTTTCAAGAAGGATTTTAATGATCGAAACAAACTGATGGTCCAGTGGAAGTTTTAAACAGAACTTGGTGATTTGAAAAAAGATTAGGGTTTTGTGAGATAAATACTGGTTGAAGAAATGTTTATATTTTAGGGTTTAAAAAAATTTGGGATTTTATTTTTAAAAAATGAAACCCTAAACATAAATTTTCAAATGAAGGTTGAAAAAAATAAAAAATGATGAACTGCTGGCACTTTTAAAAATTAGTCATTTTAAATTGTAGAACAAAAACAGTTAGAGGTTTTTGTGGTAGAACAAAGTTCCAGAAAAAAATTTAAACCCATAGATTTCTCAGAACTGAACTATTTTTGAACATATTTGGTTTGAGATGAAAAACGACTTGAAATAAATTTAGAGTGATTTTCCAAAAATCAGTTACATTTTAGGCATACAAAAATTGTGGTTATAAATCATAGTAGATAAAAGTATGAACAGAAGGTTTTGAAAAATTAACCGAAGAAATTAGGGTTTTGTTTTCGAACAAAAATTTACCAGAAAGTATAATGGATTTAAAATTTTTTGAAGAGAAGCGATTTTCATTAGTCTTTAATGGAACCTTAAAAACTTTTGATGATTTTAAAAAAATTAGAAGAAATTAGGGTTTTCTAAAAAATTGCAAATAGAAATTACCAGAGATTGTGGATTCGATGGAGTAAACAAAATGACTTTCATCGTTCTTCGATCGAAACCAAAAGTACAAAAAAAATTACCAATTGAACTCAACTAAAAAGCCTAACTAGATCGACAGAATAGAAACTGAATCTGAAGTATTGAGAGTGTGAGAATCAATTTTCTCCATATTTTGATAACGTATAGAAGACATAAATTGGAAGAGAACCAGGAAATAGAGAGAATCAAAGATCGTGAAGATGAAAGAATACCTCAGTGAGCTGAGAGGCGAGAGAGAATTGAGAGAGAGAGAGAGATGAACAAAATTAATAGAAAAAATAATTTTGATAAAAATAGTTTGACATACCAGATGAAATGGACGGTGGATGTTAGATCTAGGCTAAGATGAACGGTTGAGATGTCATCTGAGATTGTGTTTCTTTGCTGACTTTGATCCAATGGCTAAGATGATGTCTTTATTTTGATTAAACGGCTCAGATGGTGATCCGTGTGTTTCCTGATGCTTGAATCTGATTGGTTTGATGGGGAGGGCGCGGATGGGTCCAGATAGCCATTGGATTTATATTTTAATGAATGGTTCAGATCGATTTTTGATATATATATATATATATATATATATATATATATATATATATATATATATTAATTTAAAAAGGATAAAATGTTAAACATTATTTATACAATTAGTAAATTATACACATGTTTTGGTTTTATAACTATTACTATATAAACAATATATAATATAATTAAGAATTGATAAAAATAATTAAGAGGAAAATAAATATTGTTAAACTAAAATTGTTACACATTAATAAATATTGTAAAATAAAAATATACTAAGATTTTATTTTATAGATATAATAACATATAAAAATAAAAATTAAGAGGAAATGTCTAGCATGCCTAACATAAATCTTAATTTGCAAAATATTTCAGAACTTAGTGGTTTAGTGAATATATCAGTTATATTTAATTCAGTATCAATATGTTCTAGTTTAATAATTATGTTATTAGCATGATCACGTAAAAAATGATGGCTAATGTCTATATGCTTTGACCTAGCATGCAAAACTGTATTTTTACTAAGATTAATATTACTTGTATTATCACATAGAATTGGCACACATTTAAATTTCAAGTTATAATCAGCAAGGGTCTGTTTCATCCACAGTATTTGAGCACAACAACGTGCAACAATAATATATTCAGCTTTGGTGGTTGAAATAGATACCGAGTTATGTTTCTTAGAAAACCAAGAAACTAAACATCCTCCCAAAAACTGACAAGTACCACTGGTATTTTTTCGATCGACATGATGACCTGCATAGTTAGAATCTAAAAAACACACAAGATTAAATGGTCGATCCTTAGGATACCATAGACCTAATTCAGTTGTTCCTTTAAGATACCGAAAAATTCTTTTTACTGCTATCTGGTGAGATTTTTTAGGATTAGCTTGAAACCTGACACATTTACAAACACTAAACATAATGTCAGGTCTACTGAAAGTTATGTATAATAGACTTCCGATCATTCCTCTATATTTCTTTGAGTCAACAAATTTTCTATTTTCATCAATAATTAATTTATCAGTAGTTGACATAGGAGTGTTAAGGTGTTTTGCATATTCTAAGCCAAATTTCTTAATCATTTCTTTACAGTATTTAGATTGAGATATATGAATACTTTTTTCTCATTATTTGATCTGTAATCCGAGGAAGAAGTTTAATTCTCTCATCATACTCATTTCAAATTCTTTAGACACACTTTCAGAGAAATCATTGCACATGGTAATGTCAGTAGAACAAAAAATAATATCATCAACATATATTTGAATCACCAGAATATCATCATTCTTATTTTTAGTAAATAAAGTAGTATCAACAGTTCCCCGTTTAAAACCACTATTTAGCAAAAAATTACTCAGTCTTTCATACCAAGCTCTAGGGGCCTGTTTTAAACCATATAAAGCTTTATGTAATTTATAAACATATTCAGGATAACTAACATCTTCAAACCTAGGAGGTTGTTTAACATAAACTTTCTCTTCTATAACACCATTTAAGAATGCAGATTTGACATCCATTTGAAATTGTTTAAAATTTTTGTGACACGCAAATGCTAATAGCATACGAATAGATTCAATTCTAGCAACATGAGCATATGCTTCATCATAGTCAATACCTTCCATTTGATTATACCTTTGGGCAACTAATATTGCCTTATTACGTATAATAGTTCCACTTTCATCAAGTTTATTACGAAATACCCATCGAGTTCCAATAATTAAAATATCCTTGGGTTGTGGAACTAACTCCCATACTTTGTTTCTAGTGAATTGTTAAAGTTCGTCTTACATAGCCATTATCCAGTCTTCATCAAGTAAAGCATCTTTTATATTTTTAGGTTCAATTTGAGATAAGAAAGAAAAGTGACCAGGTAAATTATGTGCTTGTGATCTAGTGATAACCCCTTCATCAATATTACCATTAACATTTTCTATAGGATGATTTTTAATGACGTGAGACTCTTTGGGCAAATCATTCAACTGAGGGTTTGGGTTTTCAAGGGGATTCTTATCAATAGGTGGAGATGCATTATCTAGTTTTGGTTCTTCCATATTTTTGAGAATATCTTCAATGACAACATCATTATCAACAAGCTCTTTATATTTTGGAGGAGGCTGAGTTTCATCAAAAGTCACATTCATTAATTCTTCCACAACTAGACTTCTTTTGTTGAAAACTCTGTATGCTTTACTATTAAAAGAGTATCCAAGAAATATTCCTTCATCAGATTTGGGATCAAATTTCAATAAATGTCCTTTGGTGTTTAGAATAAAACATTTGCTCCGAAAAACACGAAAATAGTTTATTCTTGGAGTTCTTTTATAATAAAGCTCATAGGGAGTTTTGAGCAAAATAGATCTTAATAAAACTCTGTTTAAAATATAACATGATGTTGCTACAGCTTCAGCCCAGAAATACTTTAGAAGATGATATTCATTCAACATGATATTAGCCATTTCTTGCAAAGAACGATTTTTCCTTTCAACTACACCATTTAACTGAGGTGTATAAGGACCAATGAAGTTATGACTTATACCGTTCTCATCACAGAACATAATGAAATTAGAATTGTCAAATTCTTTTTCGTGATCAGATCGAATATAGACAATAGAACTCTCCTATTGATTTTGAATCTTTTTACACAGGGTAGAAAAAGAATTAATAGCCTCAATTTTAAATTTTAGAAAATCAACCCATGTGAATCGTGAATAATCATCAACCAAAACTAGAATGTATAAAGCACCACCCATGCTATGTTTAGGGATAGGCCCAACAAGGTCCATGTGTAACAATTCTAAGGGTCGAGAGATTGACACAGTAAATTTAGGTTTATGTGATGCATGCATTTGTTTTCCTAATTTACAAGCTTCATAGATGTGATCGTTAAGGAATTTTAATTTAGGAAGACCACACACATGTTCTTTAGAAGAAATGTTATTTATGAGTTTCATGTTGATGTGCCCTAGTCTGCAATGCCATAGCCAAGGATCCTCATTTGCAGATACAAGACAAATGTTATCTAAATGAGAGTATGCATCTAAGTCACAAGTATACACATTCTGATATCTAGGACAAACTAAAATTAATTTACCAGTTTGATCAAAGATAGAGCAATTATGTGTACTAAAGGATATTTTAAAACCACTATCACAGAGTTGACTGATAAATAGAAGATTATGTGTACTGCCTGAACGTTGGAAATTGTTATGTGGTTATTACCAACACATCCAACTCTAATTATTTTACCTTTATTGTTATCTCCGAAAGTTACCTCACCAAAGTCTGTAGCTTGCAAATTTTTTAATTTTGACTTGTCGCCAATCATGTGTCTTGAGCAGCCACTATCAAGATACCATTTGCTTTTATTCAGATCAGCTGCAAGACATACCTGTAATATATGTACTAATTTTACATGTTAGTACCCTTTAATAGGAAGGGTCCTTAGGGTGAGTTTTCCATTTTGTATAAGGAGAATTTTAAGTTTCCTTTACAAAACTTGGCATAGGATAATCAATTTTAGTAGAAAAAAATGTTCTATGAGTAACTGAATTATGAGAAGTATGATAATGCTATTTATGAAATTCTCTTCTTGTGATAGTTGGTGCAGTATATGTTCCTTTGGGAACCCAAATTATTTTTCCTTTATAGTTTTCATTTCTAGCATTGCACATATAAAAGGAATGGCCATTTCTGTTACAATAGGAACATTTAGTGAAGGGAGATATATGACTTTCTTTTTCTTTAATTTTAACATGATATAGTCATTTATCTTTTGATTTACTTATTTCTCCAGTATATCCTAAGCCTTCTTTACTAAAGCTACATTTTTGTTGATTTAACATGACATCAAGATTTTCTTTTCCTTTTGTAAATTTATAAATTATAGTATTTAAATCTTCACGTCCTTTAGTTAAGTTTTCAATTATGGAATTATGTTTTTCTATTTCTAATTTAAAAAGTGAATTCTTATTTCTGATTTCTTCAATTATCGCTTGATCTTGTACTTGATTATCTTCATTGATTACAACAAGTGTTTAATTTTCAATTTTAAGATTTTCAATTGAGATAATAAGTGAAGAATTTTCTTTTTCAAGATTTTTATTTATTTTCTTAAACTGTTCTAATTCTTCTTCATGCTTTATGTTTATTTCATTTAAACTTTTATTGGTGATAATTAAGTTAGCATTTTTAATTTCAAGACTCTTATTTATTTTTCTTAATCTTTCTAACTCTTCTTTTAATAATTCATTATTCTCATATAAATGATTGTAAGCCTCTTGTAATTCATAGTGTTCTTCATTTATATTTTCCAATATATATGCAGAAAATGAGGTGCTAGGAAATTGGTGTTTAGAATTTATCTCAGATCTTGGTGATGAGTCATTGTCTGCCATTAAACAGAGATTTGCAATTTCTTCCGTTTGTTCAGCAGTTTCTTCCTCGTCACTTAGATCCCATCCTTCCTCAGCTACAAGAACTTTGTTGTTGGCCAGTTTTGGACAATCCTTTTTGAAGTGTCCAGGTTGCTTGCATTCAAAGCATGTGTTTGAATTTTCATCTGGGTTGGTACTTCTGAAATTGTTGTTAAAGGCTTTGATAAATTTCCTCCTTGCGTCTTTGGCTTGAAAGTTTGTTTACTTTTGAAGTTGTTGAAATTGTTATTTGTCTTCATAAAGCCTTTGCCATATTTTCTTGCCTTGCTTTGAATTACTCTCTTGAGTTGTCTGGATAGTAGAGCAACTTCATTGTTGTCTAGACTTAGAAGTTCTTCATTCAGTTCTTCATCATCATTTTCTTGATCCACCAGAAGGGCTTTGAAGGCGATTCCTTTCTTTTTAAGATCTGTGTCTGATCCGGCTTTTTCTACGAGCAAGTTGACTTCGTGGGCATGAAGATTTCCAATGAGATTATCCATAGGATATGTGGTTAGATCTTGTATTTCTTTGATTGCTGTAACCTTCATTTTCCAGATAGATGGAAGAGCTTTGAGAATTCTTCTGTTTTTTCATTTGTAGTGTATGCCTTTCCCAATTGCTCTAGTTCATCAATGATTCTGGAAAATCGTGTTTCCATATCAATGATCTTTTCTCCTTCTTCAAGCTTGAAGCTTTCATATTCTTGGATTAGAGCATCTTTTCTAGTTTCTTTGATATGATTGGTACCTTCATAAGTTACAATCAATTTTTCCCAAATTTCTTTTGCATTTTTGTAGTTTCTAACTCTTTTGTATTCTTTTTCAATCAAAGCACTAGTCAGTACTTGTTCAACCCAAGATGCAATATTCATAGTTTCTTCTTCTTCAATGGTGAATTCATAGATGTCTTTTTCGACAGTCTTTTCTCCTTGGATTTTGGTTGGAATTTCTATACCTCGTTCGATGGCACACCAAATTTTAATTCCTTGAGATTTGGCATAGATTTTGAATCTATTTTTCCAGGTGGCAAATTTGGTACCATCAAATAGTGGAGGTCTGGACATTGACAGTCCTTCTCCGCAACTAGTAGCATTGTAGGCCATGGATCTACTCTTAGGTATGCATGTATATACTCAACAAACAATTTAAAGAGCACCGCTCTGATACCATTTGAAAGTCCAATAATAATCTAGAAGGGGGGGTTGAATAGATTATTACAAGTTAAAATTTTATATTAGGCCTTTTTAAATTGTTAATAATCAATTTGAAGTTTTAGAATTTAGCATGCAAGATAATAAAATTCAATCACATAATGCACATATATTTATCTGGTTCACAACAGACACCCCTTGGTATGTTGCTACGTCCAGTCTCTCAAGTTGTAAGACCCCAACTTTTATGAATAAAGATGAATTTTCTATAAATATCATTTTTAAATATTAAGGAGTGAATTTGATATAATGTTATAGTTATGAGTAATATTTATAAATTTTGCAAAGTACGCAAGTTGTTATATTATATTCGATTGGTCGAAAAATATTCGTTTTAACAGGAAATATTCGTACGACGACACAATCATTGGTGGACCCCATAACGGAATTATTGTCGGAATTATTATCGTTAACTGTTAAAATATCTGGTGTTAAAAGTACAGTAATACACGTGGTTGCATAGTAACACAAGGTATTGATTATTGATGCTTACGTGAGAAGTCACTAAGTTTTGTTCAATTATTGCTACAGTAATTACTGCATAGTATCTCACGTTATTTGATTCAATTATTGTCAATATTTTATATATTATTAAATCAATAATTGAGACGACAAAGTTATTCATATTATTATTTACAATATTGATGATGTCTAGAAAGTTCTATCGAGGAGAGGTTTGGTCACCTAATTGTGCGCCAATAGGGAGAAATTCTTATTCGGTCTAAATCATTTTTTGTAAGACCCCGAATTTTATGAAATAAAAGTATTCAATTTTTCTTATAATTACTATTCAATAAATGGTTAAATTGATAAAAGTTAAAGTTAAGGGTGATATATGAAATTTTTTTCAAAATACGCAAGTGGTTATAAAATATTCATTGTTGTCGGAGAATATTCGTTTAGTCGTGGAATATTCTTTCTGTCGGGGAATATTCGTACGACGGCGCAGCCATTTATGGGCCCAATAACAGAATAACTGTCGGATGAAGAAAACGACAAATTTAAGTTTTTATAAATAACGGCGTAGTTATTACCGTTAACACTGTTGGAATACCTGGTGGTTAAATTACAGTAATACGCGTAGTTGCACAGTAGCAAACGGTATTGCATAGTATTATTTTAATTATTGATTCTTACGTGAGAAGACACTACTCAATAATTGTTATAGAATATTATTAGATAACATTATTGGCAATATCTAGAAAGTTCTGTCTAAGGAGAGGTTTGGTCATCTAATTGCGCGCCAGTAAGGAGAAATCCTTATTAAAAAGCCCCCTCTTTCCTAGGAACTGCCTGGTTGTCATTATTGTGATTCTGTAATATTATTTAATAAGTAATTATTGATTTATATGATAAGGAAAATATTTATTTAATATGGATATAAATGATGGATTTATTTATGTGGTTATAAATGAAGGAATTAATATTGAGGTATTTTATTAGTATTTTATCAAATTGGAGGTATTAAAAGAACAAATCGGTGTTCTTACAGTTTTATTGTGTGAGTTATAATATTTAATCCGACCGTTGGATCGTTATGATTTTTGGATATGTTATACATATAAAACTTGAGTATATGTTCTCAAATTTTGAACCGTTAAAAATGAACGAATGATTTGTTATGAATTTTAAGAGGTGACTGATTCAGAAATTAGGTTTATAAATGATTTTGATAGAAAATTCTAGAAATGGGTGGGCCCCAATTTTGGTTGTTGGAGAAGATGGCTAATTTTTGGTGGGTGGAATAGTAGCAGGTAAAGCCATCAGGTAGCAGGTCAAGTCTGCTTCGGCGTGCTAACATTTTTCTATAAATAGAGGGCTAAGTTAGAATTGAAAATCACACCAGAATTCATAAGTTTTCTCTCTTTTTCTTTCTAGATTATCGAGTGTATTTTGTGAGTATTTAGATACTTGGTGAGTTGCTATTCATCAGTGCAAGTTTCCTTCAGCGTCATATCCGATATCCAGTCAGAAGTGCTGCTCTTTTGAGGTAAGGGATAGTATGGGAATTTAAGGGTTGTTATATTTTTCAGTTTCGTAATTTTTCTGACCTTCAAAAATTCTGAAAAAATTTAAAATGATAATTTGATGAGTTTTCTAGATTGTGTCCAAAAATAGCGATTTTTGTATGTATAGATTAAGAGTTGTGAATTTTATGAGAAAAGACTATTTTAAAAGTAATCGCTTATAACTCCTTGTGGTTAACTTCAAAATTGGTGAAATTTTTATTAAGAGTACATGTATATGATAGAAGTATACTCTGTAAATTTTGGAATTTTTGGATAAAAGTATAATTTTTGATAAATATCTAAATATTCGGCTATTTTGGCCATATGAAAAATAGTAAATGATTTTTAAAAATTCTGAGAAAAATATATGTTCAATATGGGACTATATTCTACTAAATCTCATAAAAGAAAATTTGTTTGTACTGATTTGGTATTTTTCATGAAAATGGACTAGTTATGAGTAAATGAATTAAATGTGTTATGTGAAGTAAGAAAATTAGAAAATATGATTTTATGGCTTGAGAATCCTATATGAGGTATATGTAGATTTTTGATGAGGGTTTTGGTTATTGGTGATGAAATCTTATGAGTTTGGAATTTTAAGATGATTAAATGCATTATTTAGTAAAGTGTAAACAATTAAAATAAATTGTTTATAAGTTTAAGAAATGTTATTTCAATATCATTATATCGAAATATTGGTATAGATTTTATTATGGAATTTTTACCTTTTTGTGTCGAATTTACTATTCATGAGTTACTATTCATGAGTTACTATTCACGAAGTTACTATTCATGGGTTACTATTCACGAGTTACTATTTGTTAACGCCAAGATCTCCTGCCACGTCCCAATCACGTAAGACGTCTCGATCCTGCACAGTAAACACGATCAACACACAAAGTTTGACGGCTATACCGTCGGGGGATAGCTCCGGCGTGAGAATAAGTACAGGCGGTCACAAGGGTTAACAATGGAGGATGTAAAATGTCTAGCGTCTAGAGAGAGATAAAATGTGTGCGTACCTCCTGTTAGAACACTCCCTTGCTAGGTTATACTCTCATGCTCGGTTTTTTATGCGACCAACCCCGAGCTGACACAGCCCCCCACTCCTCTATGGTCTCAGCCGTGTGCATGCAGGTTGTCACCTTTTTTCCACTGTGCATGCCGCTGGCTGGATAAAATCCCATCCACATTAATGATCTGCAGACTTTGGGTCAACTGCTCTCCTTTTTCATCATTACAAGTCAAAGGCTCAGATATAAAAAGATTTACTGGGTTAGCCTATGGACCCGGTCCAATGTTAAGGAGAGATAACGTAAGGATTAGGCCCAATAACTCTAAGACCCAATAAGGGGGATCCAAGGGACTAATTAAGTGAACAAGACCAATCCGTAAGGCCCAATAGGAGAAATATCATGACTCAACATTGCCCCTAGTTTTCTATTAGATAGGATATTTAATGGGAAACTACAAGTGGTTAAAATAAATCCAAATTGGATTTTACCAAGGCCCAAATGATTAAAGACGAAAATAGACTGAAAAGAGGGATTAAAACCGGAAACCCAAAAGGAAAGTCCAAACTGCTAAATATCTAAAGCTCAAACCGGACGCAACCTTTCAAATTCATAATCATGACTGTCAATTTAATAAGCCGTCCTTGATTGCTGTGTAATCGTCAGTATAAAAGATAAACTTTACCAAATTTGACAGTTTTACCTGCTAATTCAAATTTTCGGACTTTTGAGTTTTCTTCTTCCCTTCCGAACTTTCCTTCTTCTCTTTGCAAATCGTCAACAATGGCTTCTCAAAATTCTGAACGAAGTTCTCCAATCCGAGTGAATCCCATGACAATCGTCCCACCTAATCCAAGTCCTAGCAAAGAGGCTTCAAGCTTTAATCCCCAAACCACTGCTCCCAACAAAAAGAACATGCCTCCTAAACCTCGCCTTACTCCTTCCGAATTCTTCAGGAGCAAGGAATTCTTTACCCATGCCAATACTCCATCGACCTTTACTGAAAAGGAATTACAGAGGATTTGGGATCGGTGCCATATTTCGGATACTCATCTGGTGAAGGTTCCTAGGGCTGAGGAAAAGATGTTTTAAAGACAAGAGGGATGGACGACAGTCGCTGCGACCATTCTCGAGAAAGGGGTCAGATTTCCTCTTCATCCATTTCTGCTAACCATTCTAGGTTTTGTCGATGTCGGGTTCGCCCAATTGGTGCCGAACTCTTACATACACATCTTAGCCTTCATTGCATTCTGTCATGAAGGCAGAGTCGATCCTACCATCGATTTCTTTTTCACTATGTACAAGATCAGTCAGTCTCGTGAGAAGGGGTTCAAGGTTATAGGTAAGCAGGCGTCGAAGATGAGTGAAAAATTTGAAAGGCGTTCGCTGGTAACTACCCCCTCTAGCATCAAAGGATGGAATGAGAAATGATTTTTCGTCAAGGGACCCAAAATTGCTACTATTCCGAACTGGGCCACTGATGAGAAAATATCTGCCGACTTCGGTGACATTTCAGAAGAACATATAGTTGAAATGGTAAATCTCTTTGATAATTTTCCGAAGGAGGAATGGAAATTCGGACTTCTGTCTAAGCAAGCGTGGTTATACGACCACAAATGTAAGTACGGATTTACTTTATCATTATTTTGAAAATTGTTGTGGTATAGAATCTGATGGAAAACTGTTAATCTTCTGCAATAACTTTGATCAAACCATCGTCTTCGGAGGTGAAGGAGTTGGAGGATTTTTTAGCTGGCAAATCTATAGAAGTTACTGCCGAATCCTCCCAACAGGAAGTTCCACCCGAAGATGATGTAGTTAGAAAGTCAGCAAGGGTGGGTGCTGAATCTTCGCAACCGGAAACCTCTTCCCAATTCAAACCACCTACCGAGACACCTCCTACCGAAGCACCTCAAACCAACGCTGAAACTCAGACCCTTGAGCCAGAAGCCGAAGAACCCGTTTTATCGAAAATACAACTCAGACCACGTCGAAGGAAGTAGGCCTCTCGAAAGCCCAGACAGATCTCCATACCATCTGATTTCGAAGGCTTTTCTGAATCTGAACCAAATGCCAACCCGAAACCCCCACCTGTCACCGAATCGATACCGCCAACTGCGGACTTACCACCACCAGCCACTGAACCAACACCACCGGCTGCTGACCCCACACCATCAGCTGCAGAAACAACAACCGTTCGAAGGAGCCTACTTGATCTTCCTGCAGGCGATCGCAGACAGGCCCTTCGAATAAAAAAGCTGAAGACCAAGGTCGTCCCCTTAACTCCCGATGAGCTCAGGGCACCTCTTTCCCAGGTTCTTCCCCAAAACTTCCAGTGAATATTCAATCAGTTAATGAGGAAGGACCAACTGATGTCACTGCAACACCTTCTCGGAAAAGAAAACAGCCTTCTGATAGCCCTCCTATCTCAAAACCCGTTCCAATACCAGTTCGGGACACTACCCCGGCTCAATATTCTTCTACCGAAAACGTCTACATAGATCCTTCTCCCGTCCGTGACCAACCTGTGCCTCCCCCCCAAGGCCTCCACCAAGGACATTCCATGATGAGGCTATTGGGGCGCCGACCTTGTGGCCACGGTTCAATGCCAATTTTCCATTCCAGCTCTTCGATGCCTTCGTTTAGGAGACCGATGATCACCGATTCGAAAACCATACGAACGGGAATTTTCTTGACGAAAGCATGAGTTATCTGGCAAATGTAAGTTGTAATTTCTTGGTTGAATATTTCTTTTCTTGTGTAAATATCTGGAACTGATTAGATGATGTCGAACATGTGCATGCGAATGCAGTCTTCAGATGTTTACGTCCTAGACATATAAATGCCGAGTCCGATGAAGAGACCCTAAAGAGGGAGATCAACATGCTGAAGGCCACATTGACTCGGGAGAGAGAGGAACATGAATCGGTTTTCCAGGCCAATGAAGACCTTCAGATGGAGTTGGCCCAAACTAAGGTGGATCTGAAGGATACTTATGATGTGCTGAGCTCGACCAGAGAAAAGCTGAAGACGTCAAAGGCCAGTGAGCAGAAATTGGCCGATATGAATGTCCACTTCGTTGCAGAGACTGAAGCTCTGAAAAATAAGAATGAAGAGATCGTTGCAACACATCGAGATTTGTCATCTCAACTTAACGAAGTTCAGGCGAAGGCTAGGGATGATAGGAAGGCACATAAGGATAAACGTCGTAAACTTCGTGGCGAGATCAAGGCATTTCAGGAACGAGATCCTCCTCTGACTGAAGAAGTGCGCAAGCAAATTCAGGAGGATTATCGGACTTCTGGGGAGCTTGGTGCAGAAATTATGAAAGTCTATTACGAAGGATTCGAAGACTGCCGAGGTCAATGCAAGGAAAAGCTGGTGGCAGCCCAATTAGATCCGGCCTTGCTAGATTTTGAAAATGATGTATAAATAGGATCTTGCTACTTCTGACCTTTAGAATTTTGTGCAGAAATTTTGTAAATTAATTTAAGTAGATTTGTTTAAGTATTTAATGAAATTTTAACTTTCTTTACTATGCCTTCTGTTTACTTCGTTTCTTGTCAATAATTCAACATTAATGAACCTGAATGCACTTACTTTTAAACTATAAATCAGATAAGGCATATATTAGTTAAGTTAAGAAATAAAATGAGTTGAATGAAGTGAACTGAGCTTAACACTTGCCAAAAATAAAGTAATGTATACTTATCGTTTTCAAAGTGTGAGAGAAGTCATGTGTGAGGTGAATTCGGCTGATCCTCCTTGCACCATTAAGATCTTGTTTACCACTCGGGGTAGAACAAGTATATAGGATCAAGGATTTGTCTACCACACGGGGCAACAAATAATTGGGCTACCATCGAATGGCCAGCGAGTCCTACCATACCTCCTTACTTCGGTGACCATTGATTTACCACCCTTGGTAAAAATAATATAGGATCCAGGATTTGTCTAACACACGGGGCAACAAATAATTGGGCTGCCATCGAATGGCCAGCGAGTCCTACCATACCTCCTTACTTCGGTGACCATTGATTTACCACCCTTGGTAAAAACAATATAGGATCCAGGATTTGTCTACCACACGGGGCAACAAATAATTGGGCTACCATCGAATGGCCAGCGAGTCCTACCATACCTCCTTACTTCGGTGACCTCTGATTTACCACCCTTGGTAAAAACAATATAGGATTCAGGATTTGTCTACCACACGGGGCAACAAATAATTGGGCTGCCATCGAATGGCCAGCGAGTCCTACCATACCTCCTTACTTCATTGTGGCCTTAGGTCAAGTAAGAAGAGGATCAGTTGTGAAAAAGTGACTTTTTATTGATGATGGACGGTCATGTACAGACTTCCGGTAAACTGACTCGATCTCTACTGAATGTATTTTTGGAGTCTGCCAGCGTGCCAAGTGTTCTTTATTTCGGATCCATCCAATGCCTTCAGTCGATGCGTCCCGGGCTTTGGTACTTCAGTTACTTCATACGGTCCTTCCCAATTCGGCATTAGCTTCCCCGTGTTTTGTGGTGTAGATGTTTCGGCTTCTCTGAGGACGAAGTCTCCCACCTCAAACCTTCGGAGCTTTACCCCTTTGTTGTAATGCTTGGAAACTCTCCTCTGGTAGGCTGCTAATTTGATCAAAGCCACTTCTCTGACTTCTTCTAACAGATCCAAGTTGGCCTTCAGTCTTTCGTCATTGTAGATCTCTCTGAATTAACTAACGCGAAGACTTGGAGATCCAATTTCGACTGGGACTAAGGCATCAATACCATAGGCCAATCGAAAAGGTGAATCCCCTATCGTAGTCCTCAGTGTAGTCCGGTAAGCCCACAATACACTGAGCAGCTCTTCCGACCATCTTCCTTTGGCTTCGTCCAATCTGCGCTTGATCCCATTCAACAGTGTTCTGTTAGTCACCTCAACCAGTCTATTTGACTGTGGATGAGCCACCGAAGTTTTCCTGTGCTGGACCCCCAGTTCTTTCAGAAATCCTTCAAACTTCGATCCCACAAACGGGCATCCGTTGTCTGATATCACCACTTTAGGAATTCCGAAGCGAAACACTATGGATTCTTTCATAAACTTCAGACACTCCTGTTCCGTTATCAGCCAATGTAACAACCCGATATTTTCTATATAAATAAATAAGAAATTTTGCGTATAATTTTTTTTTGTTATTTATTTTAAAGATGATGATTTGTACAAGATAATGTGTATATGTAATTATGTGGTAAATAAAAATATATTTATTACATAAATGTTTACAAATAATTTTATTTTAGAATTATTGATTATTATAAAGTATATATATTCTTATAATAATTACTTTTATAGCAGAAAGGTTTTTATTAATTATTTTCCATGAAAATATAATCAAATATTATTCAAAAATATATGGAGTGATTTTTTAGAATAATTATTTTATTATATGAATTTTTGTACAGATTATTAAGTTAATTATTTTACCTTAATTATTAACGTTAAACATGAAGAATAAATCAGATATGGAATCCAAACCTTAATTTTGGATTTTTATCGAGGAATAAGAATAATAATATAATAATATTATATTTTGATTTTTTCAGTGCTATAAATATGTACAGTATGTACGTATTGATAATGGTTGGTCAATTATGGTGTTTAATTCGTTAAACCCTAATTTTCCTGCGTTAAACCCTAACTTGAAAACTCAAGCCGAAGTTTATGATTGGTAAGAAATTGTGTTATTTGATTAATGTTGAGTATTTATAGAATTTAAGGTTAATTAGGGAAACCATAATTATTATTTAGGAACCCTAAATATTTGAAACCCTAATTGCTAAAATGGTAACCCTAATTATTATTTTAGTAAGTAATTATGTTAATTAAGAAACCCTAATTTATAATTTGGTAAACCCTAATTATATTAAGAAACCCTATGTATTTTATAAAAAAAACCTAATTTTCTATTAAAACCTTAATTTTTAATTAGTAAGTTATAATTAAAATTTTATTGAACTTTAGTCTTAATTGTTCAAACCCTAAAAAATTATTTGGGAAACCTTAAGGTTTAAAATCTAGTGATTAAAACCTAGATTCAAGTACCATGGACAAGAATACCCTTAATTACTTTGTTAATTTACTAAAATAGCATTTTTGGATTTATTTAATTGAGCTTGCTTGCAAATCTGGCCATAATTTGGGTTGTTTACCAACCCTAGATATCCCATGTGCCAAAATCATTTCATCTCAGCCAATACACCAGCCATACATTGCATCTAGCTCAATATAAATATAGATTAAGAGAGAGAAAGTTCATATTCTAGCACTCAACCTAGCCATCCTCTCTCTAAACCCACGAAATTCTCTAAGTTTTTCAGTCCTCAAACAAGTTCTTAGAACATCACAAACAGAATAGGAAGCAAGATCAAAGCAATTTCAAGAAGGAGGTATAACCCTAAAACTCAATCTTGATTCTTTAAAGCCATGTTAGATTTCCTGTTTATGTGTTTATTTAAGTGTTAGAAGATGTTATATGATGATCTATGATGTTACATCATAGATCTATAACCTCAAAGTACCTTAAAATTAAAGTTTTTCAAAACTGCCATGAACCCTAATTTTGTGTCTGACAACCGAATGTCAGAGGCCATAGATCTGAGCCTGTTAATGATTTTGCATGTTTGATGTTTTATACTTGTCGTTTGCTGTAAGGACTGTACTCTGAACTTGAAATCAGGCTTAGATTATGTCCAGAACAAACGTTATTCATGGTCAAACTCAGTTGACCGAGCATGACCAAGAGTTTCTGGGCAGCCCAAAAACTCAAGAACAGTGTCTGACAACATTTTTCAAGGCAAGAATCTGTCAGGTGTTAAATGTTTTGTTGATGTTGTTGCATCTACTTTGTATCCAGTAAGTTATACTCAAGATCCATGCCTTTAAATCACTCAAACAATCAACAGATTGTAAGTAGTGGATGGTCAAAGTAGGTCTCTCGGAATTGACTTTCAAATTCTGGGTAACCCAGAATCTGTTCTTCAGCGTCTGACAAGAAGTTTGTGGTCCCAGATCTTGCATGTTTTTGGCTGATTTGTTTGTGTTAGTATTTTAAGATTGTACTCTTTTATGCGTGCTACATATTCATCCTCATAAATCACCTAAGAGATAAACAGAATGATCGTAATCTATGGTCAAACTAGGCCACTCACTCACGGATGGAGTTTCTGGGAAAACTCAGAAACCGTATGAACATTAGTTCTGTTAATGTTTGACCAGATTCTAGATTATAATTTTGATATAGTTAAGTCGGTTTGATGGTTGATAATTGTACCTTGTCATGTATACTACAACCCTAAACAATTAAATCACATTAACAGTAACTAGAACGTATAGGAATTTAAGCTACAAAATGGACCTAGAAGCTGACTGGGTTTCTGGAAAACCCAGAAAGTTCTGACAATGATTTTAAATGGCCAGATCTTTGTGCTATGTGTTTGTATGACTGATTTGATGCTTGATTCATGTAGTATTACATAAACACTACATGATCAATCCCTAAGATTATCCAGAACATGTGTAGACTGAAAATTTAAGCCGGTTAAAGTAGGTACCTTAGCCACTGAATGTCAGTGTTCTTGGCCCTCAAGAACACCTATTGCGACAAAAATCGTCGCTAAAGCCTTTAGTGACGGATTTAATTATTTTTGATTTATAATTTTCAAAAATTCATTAAAAATAGAAATAAATTTCTAAAAATTACAAGATCAGTTTTAAAAATTATTTTAAATTATGAAAAATAACTTTTAATTATTTGGGATATTTTTTATTAATATTTATAATTATTTGAATATTAATGGTATTTAATTTATTTAATTAGTGTATTAAATAAATGGGAGAAAAATGATTTTTATATGATAAAAATCATTTTAAATAAGAATAAAGTGTTTTTGTGTTATAAAAGTTAACTTTTAATAATTTTACATATTCTACATAAATATTAGTATTTATTTAAATATTATTGATAATTAATTTATTCACTAAATGCATTAAATAAATTAATTAAAAATAATTTTATTATGTTAAAAGTCATTTTAAATAATAATAAGGTATTTAAAAATATTTTAAGTTATAAAATATAACTTTTAATATTTAAAGATAAATTTCATTAATTAATTATTATTAATGATATTAAAGTTATTTAATAATTATATTAAATAATTTAGTTTAAAAATGATTTTTTATATTATAATAATCATTTTAAATGAAAATAAAGTGTTTAAAGATATTTTAAGTTATAAAACATAACTTTTAATATTTAAAGAATAATTTCATTAATAATTAATATTAATAATTATTAACTTATTATTAAATGATATTGAATTTATTTAATAATTATATTAAATAATTAGTTTAAAAAATGATTTTATTAATTTAAAAATCATTTAAGAAGGATATAAATGAATTAAAAATATTTTAAGTTATACTTAATAACTTTTAATATTTTGATAAATAAAATATTAATACTTTAATATTAATGATAATTATTTAAGAATGATTTTAAATATTTTAAAAATTATTTTAGGGTAATATTAATACTTTAAAAGTAATTTGAGTTAGAATAAATAACTTTAATATTTTGAAAATGATTTCATTAATAGTTTAATATTAATTAAATATTAATGATAATAGAATTGATTAGTATTTAAATCATTTAAGAATGATTCTGATGTTTGAAAATTCATGATAAATCATAATAAATGTTTTAAATTTATTATAAGTCATTTAAAAATAATATGACTGATACGTACGGATATTGAGTTACAGGAAAGAGTCTTAGACTCGATAATTACCCGATAAAGCTGTCGGTAGACCGACATGTTTCAAAAATTGATCTGGACTTAGATAAGTTGATTTGATATGTGTTTATTTGTGATTCAATGGTTGTGAAACATATGTGACAATGTGATTAGGTTATGTGCTGATTGCAATAAGCAGTGTTATGTATTATAGTATGTTATTCTAATCGAACGAACAATCTTATTAATGATAGGTCGTGAGATAAGCGATAAATCTAAATTACAATTTGTAAGCAGCGCATCAGACAAGTATCTTACCTTTGCATTTCCTTTATGCAATGGACATGATTAAGAATTTTCAGAATTGTATTATTATTATGCTATATTATTAACCCTATTGTGATATATTCTATATCTGATCATTGTTTATCAACATGTTAGTATATGGTAATTCAGATATATATTATGTTCGTTAATTTCTAAATATGGTTATACGAGTGACCCCACTTGGATAATCATTGTATTTAATCACATGTTATATATATATATATATATATATATATATATATATATATATATATATATATATATAAGCCGTCTAAGCTATTTGATCAGCTAGACACAAATTCAGAAATATCGTTGAATAAGTTAAAACCTTTTTGTATCCAATCAAATTATTTTGGTTCGGATTCCAGTCTAAGTATGAACATCCCAATCACGGGAAAACTTTTATGCGCCCAAGGCGGACAGAGTGAACGATCTTACCGTTCTTGTAATGTAGTATTGATCAATACAGGGCACATTGGGCAGATCACTCTCGTGCCTGTAAGTTATGACGGTTTGCGGATGAAGTTCTGCTAAACCTTAACGAAAACTAAAAACAATGTTCATAGTATGTCGACTACTCTATATATATAGTCTATACGTAGTTTCAAAAATTTGAGATAGAATTGTTATGTTATTATTATCGGTTCAGTTTACTTCACAACTATAAATTCGTTGTAGAAGTGATGAACAAAGGAAACATTTATTTCTTTCAGCTAATTATATTTATAATTGTTATTACTTGCTGGGCACTCAAATGCTCACCCTTGCTTTAAATTAAATATTTTCAGCTAGGCATGAACAACTCAAAGGTTCAGACAAAAACAAGTGAAAAGGAAAGCAATCAGAACATGTTTAAATGGTGTCTTTTGTAATAGTTAGAATGTATTTAAGATAATGATATGCATTATATATCATGTAAAGAATATAGTAAATGTTACGTACTTGGGATTAGACTCTGATAAATGTAAGTTAAGTTGATATTTATATTATTGTTATTATTGTTAGTATTATTCCGCTCATAGAAATGGTATCGTGAAGAACCGAGTTTGGGTTTTAAGTACCCGAGTTTGGGGTCTTTACAGCCGAAATGGTTTCACCTCTACCCATTTGGTCATGTAATCAATGGCAACTATGACAAAACTGACCTGTCCTTTGGCTTTCGGCAACGGCCCCAGTATATCAACCCCCCAGACAGCAAAGGGTATAGGAGATAATATCGAATATAGCTCTTCTGGTGGTTGATGTGGAATCGGGCTATTAAGTTGACACTTATCACACTTCTTCACATACTCGGTAGCTTCCTTGAAGATCGTTGGCCAGTAGTACCCCTGCCGAAGAACTTTGTACGCCAACGATTTGGCAGCCATATGATCGCTGCAGATGCCTTCATGAACCTCCCAAAGGGCATACTCAGCTTCAGACGGAACCAAACACTTCAATAATGGCGACGAAAATGCCCTTCGAAAGAGATCCCCATCAATAAGAACGAAATTGACACTCTTGTACTTGATCTTCTTTGCTAGCATCTGATCCGAAGGAAGGACGCCATCCGCCCAATATTCGATGTAGGGAGTCATCCAACAGTTAGATCTCTCAATGCACATCATTACTTCGTGTTGGATACTCGGCTGCTGCAAGACTTCCAAATAGACTGACCCATTAAAAACAACAGTATCCGTGGTGGCTAACTTTGACAATGCATCGGCGATAGAATTGTCGTTACGCTCGATGCCCTGAAACTCATAAGAGATAAAGTGTTGAAGTCGGTCTTTCAACTCCGCCAAATATTTGATCATCCTTGTCCCACGAGCCTCATAATCTCCTGATAACTGCTTGACGATCAACTGAGAGTCACTGTAAATAATCAACTTCTGTACTTCTAGACTCTTCGCCAGCCAAACTCCCGCCAACACTGCTTCATATTTGGCCTCGTTGTTTGTAGCCTTAAATCCGAATCTAATAGCTTGTTGTACCTTGAATCCCTCCGGACTTGTCAAGATAATCCCTGCTCCACTGACATTCACCGTAGAAGACCCATCTACATACATCGTCCATGCATTCTGACCGTGCTGAAGAACTGCAACTGCTCGATCAGATGTCTCAGCTTCTGGCAACTCAGCATCTGCTTCGGTGAATGAATATTCCACCATAAAATCGGCCAAAGCTTGACCCTTGATAGCGGTTCGGGGATGATACTCAATAAAAAACTGGGACAATTCCATGGTCCATGCTGCTAACCTCCCCAAAACTTCTGGTTTACCCATTATCTTCTTCAGTGGTTGATCCGTGTAGACGATCAGGAGCCTGCCTTGAAAATATTGTCGAAGCTTTCGGCTAGCAATTACTAAAGCAAAAGTAGATTTTTCAATATTTGGATACCTGGTTTCAGCATCTCTTAGGACATGGCTGACATAATAGACCGGATGCTGCTTTCCACTGACCTCCCAGACCAGCACTGCTCCAACCGCTAACGAACTCGCTGCAAGGTACAAATACAAGGTCTTTGTTGGGGTAGGATTTACTAATAGGGGAGCAGAAGACATATAGGTCTTTATGCTTTGGAAGTCATCTTCACACTCCGAAGTCCATTGGAATGTCTTCGTATTTTTTGGTCCCCTCAGTGTGTCAAAGAATGGCAAGCATCTTTCTGCAGATTTGGACATGAACCTCCTTAAAGCTGCAATCCTGCCAGTCAGACGTTGGACGTCTTTGAACGACTGAGAAGTCTTCATGTCAAGAATGGCCTGAATTTTCTCTGGATTGGCCTCGATGCCCCTCTGACTGACCAGGTAACCCAGGAACTTTCCCGCACCGACGCCGAAGGTACACTTTGTTGGATTGAGCCTCAACTTGTGGTGGCGGACAGTCCGAAAGCATTGCTCTAGATCGTCCAAATGTTTCTGAACCCGCATGCTCTTCACAATCATGTCATCCACATATACCTCCATGTTCCTCCCCAGCTGTCTTTCGAAGACAAGATTCATCATTCTTTGGTAACTGGCCCCAGCATTTATAAGGCCAAAGGTCATCTTCTTATATGCATACACCGATCAGTGTGTAATGAATGCTGTCTTTAGGATGTCCTCCTTGCACATGGATATTTGATGATAACCTGAAAAAGCATCCATAAAGCTTTGTAATGCATACCCCGAAGTGGCATCAATGAGTTGATCGATATGGGGCAAAGGATAAAAGTCTTTCGGACAAGCTTTATTCAGGTCAGTGCAGTCGATGCAAACTCGCCATTTCTTGTTTTTCTTCTGCACCATTACTACATTAGCCATCCACTGTGGGTAGTCGATCTCAAAAATAAAATCAGCAACCATCAGCTTGGCAATTTCCTCGTCAATGATCCTCTGACGTTCAGGCGCGAAGATCTGTCTTTTTTGCCGAACATGTTTCTTCGATGGATCTACTTCCAGTTTGTGCTCGGCAATCTCCCGGCTAATCCCCGGCATGTCTTGAGGTTCCCATGCAAAAATGTCCGTATAGCAACGAAGGAGTTCCATAAGATTTATTCGAAAAGGCTCTGGTAGACCCGAACCAATCTTTACTGTCTTGTCTACCTTTCCGAGGACCAACTCAATCTCCTCCGTCTCTCCCGCAGGAATTACCAATGGCTCCGAGCTATTTTATGTGAAGGGTTCGATCTCAATTGCCATGGTCTATTTCTGTTTACTGACCCCCACTCCGGAGGAAATGACTGCATTCCGGTAACAGCGTCGGGCTAGATCCAAGTCCCCTGCCACCACTCCGACTCCGCGCGCCGTGGGGAACTTGATTTTGAAGTGAGGGATGGAAGTTACAGCTTGGAGAGCCGTCAATGTAGGTCTTCCCAGAATGGCGTTGTAAGCCAAATCTACATGTACAATAAAGAATTTACATATTACTTCTACATGTTGAGGAGCTATGCCGAAAATCACTGGGAGTTCGATAGTGACTGCAATTTTGACTGGATCATTGCTGAAGCCATACAAAGGAGCCTCCTGTCCGACCTCCATCTTTCGCCCATCAAGATGCATCCTCTGATAAGTGTGGGCATACAGAATGTCCATAGAAGACCCGTTATCTATCATCATACGTTTCATATCTACCGAGCCCACTTGTGCAGTAATCACTAATGCTCCTTTATGTGGGTCAATGGGCTCCGAAGGATAATCTGCATCGGTAAAGGATATAACAGTTCCTGGAAATGCCCTGTCGGCCTTCGGGGGAACACTCACCACGGACATGACCGAATCTAGATATCCTCTCCATTTCTTTCCTACTATCTTCCCTGATGTCCTACCTGTTATAACATCAACGACGTGCCTCGGCGGGGGTATTGGAGCAGTTTGAATGGGTGGAGCCACTTGAACAGTTTGAATAATACGGTCGACATTCTGCTGATCTTATTGATCCCTCCTGGCCACATATTGAACCAGCAAACCGCTCTGAATTTTCTTTTCTACAAATTCCTTCAGGTTGCAACACTCGTTAGTATCATGGCCCGCAGCTTGTTGATAGCCACAATATTTTTGAGAGTTGCCTTGCCCTGTCCTATAATTGTCCCAAGGTGGCTTAAAGAATGGCTGGTTTCTGATCTTGTCCAAAATCACCGACCTATCTGTGTTCAGTTTGGTGTAAACCTTGTCCACCTTCGGGGCGAAAGCAGGTGGACGACTATTCCCTTGTCGCCATGAGTTGTTGTACTTCTTAGAACTGCCTTTTGACCGATCATTATACCTCCCTGTCTTCTTCTGATCGCCTTGGGCCTTAGGAACATATACCTCTTTCATCTGGTCCGAAAAAGGACGCTTCAGGCTATTCATAGCCTCCTCCACAACAATATAACCTTCTGCCTTATCGAAAGCCTCTGCCAGACTCTTCGGATGATTAAACATCAGATTCTTTACTAACTTCTCGGACTTTACCAGGTCCAAACCATTCTAAAACAATCCCACAGCTTGGAGATCATTCAAATCTGACACCTGACCAACGGCTTCTCGGAAGCTCTTCACATACTAACCAAACGACTCATTGGTGTACTGTCTGACCTGTGCCAAAGAACCCGTGGGCTTCCCTCTTATTCGGTTACTCCCAAAACGAGCGTGGAATTTGTCACCGAGCTCGGACCATGATGAAATTGAATCTGCAGGCAGAGTCCCCATCCACTGCCTCGTATCTTTTCTTAACGTCGTAACAAACATGTGACATTTAGCAGCATCAGTAAAATCGCAGTAATCCATTTAACCGGTCAAATGTTTGGCTATGGTCATAAGGATCTCCTGAACCATCATAACTTTCCATGTGAGGCAACTTCTTGGTGGTGTCTGCCTTCTCCTTAAGAATATCTGAGGGAAATGGGGATGCTTTCTTTTCCGGAGTATCCTTGACCTATTGGACCTCAGATAACTGCTTCTGGAGCACCTTCAGCTCTTTTACCAAATACTCTACTCCTTCTGGTTGTGATGACACTTCTTTCTCCGATGATTCCCTCTTTTTTTGAGTAGATCGGTCTTTAACCAAAATACCCCCAATCCTCGAAGGACTTTTATGATGACGGTCTCTAGAGCGAAGTACCCTAGGCGGACTTTCGGGTGTACGGCCCCTAGATCTGCTTTGTCTCTGGGTTTGGTGACTATTGTGAGAATGTGCAACAACAAGCGCCCTCTTTGTGTTCTCGGGAGTGCGATCTCGGGATCGTCCCTTCCGCTCACTTCGACCCAGTTCCCTAGACTCGGTAGGATGCTGCACCTGCTTCGACCTCCGAGGAGTAGGGCTTCTTGATCTTCTCCTTTCTCGATGCTGGCCCCGAGACCTTCGTTCCGAATGAGCAGGTTCCTTCCCACTCCTATGTCCTCGTTCTTCAGATTGAACATAACTGGACTCCTCATCTCTCAACTCTACTATTCGGGTCATTTGCTCAGCTATATCCTGTCGTTGCTTTATGAGTGCCTCCATGGCCCTATCTGTTTCGTCTGCCATCTCAGCCAGTCAGGAGGCCTTTTCATCTTTTACTCGCTTCAGGCCGCGACTGAACTCTTTTTCTGCTGTGAAAACTAGCTTTCTCTTAGCCTTGCCCACAGCCCTAGGACGAGAATCTCCATGTGAACGTTTGGACGCTGTGCTGGCATGAACACTTAGTGTAGGTCCCAAACGATCTTTAGCAGAAACTCGTGGTGGTGAATCACCGACAGTCATTGGCTGTCCTTCAGGTGTATCTGCTCTACTCTTCCCCATCTTTAAAAACATAGAAAAAATAAATATTTGTGATTGAAAGCTCTTGAACACTAGAACTCAGCCCTCCTTCTAGCGCCAATGTTAACACCAAGATCTCCTGCCACGTCCCAATCACGTAAGACGTCCCGATCCTGCATAGTAAACACAATCAACACACAAAGCTTGACGACTGTACCATCGGGGGATAGCTCCGGTGTGAGAATAAGTACAGGCGGTCACAAGGGTTAACAATAGAGGATGTAAAATGTCTAGTGTCTAGAGAGAGATAAAATGTGTGCGTACCTCCTGTTAGAAGACTACCTTGCTAGGTTATACTCTCATGCTCGGTTTTTTGTGCCACCAACCCCGAGCTGACACAGCCCCCCACTCCTCTATGGTCTCAGCCGTGTGCATGCAGGTTGTCACCTTTTTCCCACTGTGTCTGCCGCCGGCTGGATAAAATCCCACCCACATTAATGATTTGCAGACTTTGGGTCAACTGCTCTCCTTTTTCATCATTACAAGTCAAAGGCTCAGATATAAAAAGATTTACTGGATTAGCCTATGGACCCGGTCCAATGTTAGGGAGAGATAACGTAAGGATTAGGCCCAATAACTCTAAGACCCAATAAGGGGGATCCAAGGGACTAATTAAGTGAACAAGCCCAATCCGTAAGGCCCAATAGGAGAAATATCATGACCCAACACTATTCATGACAAAATTGGTTTTTTTTCTAACCAAATTATAGTTGATTTATGAATATTACTCATGAGATTAAATTTAAATATTTTGATTATATTGATTTTACTATTATATATAATATTTTTATAACCCTAATGATGATATTTCTATATGACTTGAGTGTAAAGATGGGTAGATTTTTGGTATGATCATGACTATGGGTTCCCTTTGGCCAGTAGTGCAAAGTTGAATTGTTGACTGGTATGATCACGACCATTAAATTTATAATTGAATATCTTTAGCTTAAGTGGAAAGGTGAAATGATCAACATGGTTATAATTATTGTTTATATAAATTCTGAAATGATTATATATTTCATTGAGATATTAATATATTTGGCCTGTAGTGCAAATATGAATTGTTGATAAATATCTTTGGCCTGTAGTGCAAAGATGAATTGTTGATGAATATCTTTGGCCTGTAGTGCAAAAATGAATTGTTGATGAATATCTTTGGCCCGTAGTGTAAAGATGACCTGTTGTTGAATATCTTTGGCCTGTAGTGCAAAGATGGTCTGTTGATGAATATCTTTGGCCGTTGTGTAAAGATGAAATTGTTAGTATGATTATGAACAGGAACTGTGATTTGGTATAACCATGATCTTTGATGTTTCAGGTAAAGACATGTGATAAAAATTATCTTCGTCCTGTGTGCGAAGATGAATTTAGAATCACAATTATGATTATGAGTTATTCATATGATTGTGGACCAGAACTGTTTATTGATGTTACAGGGATAAATTATTGCTGGTGAATTTTTAACATGGAGAAGATAATAGACTTTATGACCTATTTGACTCTTCTAATGGATTGCTCGTTCCGCTGTAACTATGGTTGAAATTTTTTATCATCTACCATATGTTCTAAATCTCTGATTTATTACTGTTGTGATTTATTACTGTTGAAGGCTATTGATAATTTATTTATCTTTAGTCATGATATTCTTTACTGGGCTAGTTGTGCTCACCCTTCTGTTTCACAATTCCTTTTAGGTAATAAGAGTGTAGCTGGGTCGAGCGGGGGTAACAGGGAAATAGAACGGTGGTCATCATTTAGTAGTTATATTTGGTGAATCAAATAGGGTGAGGCGAACCCAACGTTGGAAGGGTGTTTTGTCACTATCATACAAGATATCTAATAACATACAACCTCGTGTCATCATAAGACACGGTTGTGCACATCCACTTGCTGAGTATATTTACGAGCACTACCTATATAATCTTGGTGTTTGTTTGAAGTATAATTCACGATTAAAGACCGTGGAGATAATGATATGTCTAGAGAAGACTCACCATTGGAAAGAATATGATAGTAATCTTCTTATTTTTCTTTGGGGTCTATTAGGTCAACCAAGGATAATTCTGTGGACATATGATATCTATTATAACTTGGAAGCATGGCCTCCCATGTACGAAGGTTTCCTTGAGCACTTCCCAAAGATTCTAATTTCTAAAATAGTTTTTGACTATACATTTATGTAAGGTGTCACTGTGAGGTGCTGTCCACTGATGGGACATTTGTCACATTATGGTTGGGACACAAGTCACAGTTGGTATATATTTGTATCAAAACTCACATCATATGTGTTGTTGTATTTTGTACGAGAATTGTGATAATGAAGTTGTAATTATTTTATGTACCATGTATTTGGCAACTCAGAATAGGTTATGTGGAATGGACCTATTTTGGGGTTGTCACAGTTGGTATCAGAGCTTAGGGATATGGTCTCTGGCGGGATCAGGGAATATAACTAGGAGGGGAGAGATGAGTAAATCCTTCGCTAGTGTGTCCTACCTAAGCTTATTTGTTGGTCAGTCATAATATCGAGATATTATGTGATATGTTAATTTGTTTAATTAACCCTTGTTTTATGGCAGTATTTGAGAATGGCTGCTGAGAATGTTAACAATAGAGTGAATGAGACCGTGGGGATACCTCTAATCACCAACCCGGATAATGTGATGTCAGGCGAAGAAGGAATTAGAGAAATCCATGTGGTGAGTGAAGAATTGATAGTTGCACCCGAGATGGTCGCAGAGGTAACAGCTGAGAGTGAGGAAGAAGAGGTACCTGAGGAGAATTTATTAGAGGTATTATATGATCAAAATGTAGAATTATAAAATCGTTTTCATGAGTTAGAAGAACAGGCTGAAGAACGACAGGCGGTCGTGGAACAGAAGGATGAAACAATTCAAGCTTGTGTTACCCGATATGTGATGCTTGAACAAAAGCATTCTTTGGCAGAGTATAAGATGATAAAGCTGGAATCTGAGCTGAAAGAAGAAAAAACTGAACGAGTAAGAGTGAGTGATGCATGGGGAAAAGCCGCACGACGTATTGATATTGTGGAAAGAGATGTCCTATCTAAGAAGGCTAAAATAGATGATATGTATTTCTCTTTTTAGACAGCAATTGGGAGAACCCAACATCGAGTTTTGAATTACCCTGTATAGAGCGGTCAACCTGAATTCGATATGGATCGAAGATTGATGATTCAGATAATGAATCAGGAGTACGACGAAGCAGTTGAGGGTGGAATATGCCCTATAGAAAAGTATATTCTAATGGTAGTGATGACACCAAATGCTGCCCCAGACAAGTCAAAGCCGAGTAGTTCAAGGGATAGCTGTTGTCATGACTTCCCAACAAGTGAGGAACCCAAATGAAGTTATCACGGGAGATGAGCAATGGAGAAATCATGGTGACCGGGGAGATAGAATCTGGAATGAAAGCAAGGTATTCTCAACTTTTCGAAATACTAGGCACGTAAATTTCGGGGACGAAATTTCATAAGGAGGGGAGATTGTAAGACCCAAAATTTTATGAAATAAAAGTATTTAATTTTTCTTATAATTGCTATTCATAAATGGTTAAATTGATAAAAGTTAAAGTTAAGGGTGACATATGAATTTTTTTTCAAAATACGCAAGTGATTATAAAATATTCATTGTTGTCGGAGAATATTCGTTTAGTCGTGAAATATTCTTTCTGTCGGAGAATATTCGTACGACGGCGCAACCATTTGTGGGCCCCATAACAGAATAACTGTCGGATGAAGAAAACGATAAATTTGAGTTTTTATAAATAACGACGTAGTTGTTACCGTTAACACTGTTGGAATACCTGGTGGTTAAAATACAATAATACGCGTAGTTGCACAGTAGCACACTGTATTGCATAATATTTCTTCAATTATTGATTCTTACGTGAGAAGGCACTACTCAATAATTGTTACAGTAATTTATGTTTAATATTTTATTTTATTGAATCAATAATTGCTGCGTTGATATTTTATATTATTGTTGTTTCAATAATTGTTACTGCACAGTATTTTCCATTAACAGATCAATAATTCATATTATTTAAATAATATTATTAGATAACATTATTGGTAATGTCTAGAAAGTTTTGTCTAAGGAGAGGTTTGGTCATCTAATTGCGCGCCAGTAAGGATAAATCCTTATTGAAAAGCCCCCTCTTTCTTGGGAACTGCCTGGTTGTCATTATTGTGATTCTGTAATATTATTTAATAATTAATTATTGATTTATATGATAAGGAAAATATTTATTTAATGTGGATATAAATGATGGATTTATTTATGTGGTTATAAATGAAGGAATTAATGTTGAGGTATTTTATTAGTATTTTGTCGAATTGGAGGTATTAAAAGATCAAATCGGTGTTCTTACAGTTTTATTGTGTGAGTTATAATATTTAATCCGACCGTTGGATCGTTGTGATTTTTGGATATGTTATACATATATAACTTGAGTATATGTTCACAAATTTTGAACCGTTAAAAATGAACGAATGATTTGTTATGAATTTTAAGAGGTGACTGATTCGGAAATTAGGTTTATAAATAATTTTGGTAGAAAATTCTAGAAATAGGTGGACCCCAATTTTGGTTGTTGGAGAAGATGGCTGATTTTTGGTGGGTGGAATAGTAGCAGGTAAAGCCATCAGGTAGCAGGTCAAGTCTGCTTCGGCGTGCTAACATTTTCCTATAAATAGAGGGCTAAGTTAGAATTGAAAATCACACCAGAATTCATAAGTTTTCTCTTTTTTTCTCTCTAGATTATCGAGTGTATTTTGTGAGTATTTAGATACTTGGTGAGTTGCTATTCATTAGTGCAAGTTTCCTTCAGCTTCATATCCGATATCCAGTCAGAAGTGCTGCTCTTTTGAGGTAAGGGATAGTATGAGAATTTAAGGGTTGTTATATTTTTCAGTTTCGTAATTTTTTTGACCTTCAAAAATTTTGAAAAAATTTGATGAGTTTTCTAGATTGTGTCCAAAAATGGCGATTTTTGTATGTATAGATTAAGAGTTGTGAATTTTATGAGAAAAGACTATTTTAAAAGTAACCGCTTATAACTCCTTGTGGTTAACTTCAAAATTGGTGAAATTTTTATTAAGAGTACATGTATATGATAGAAGTATACTCTGTAAATTTTAGAATTTTTGGATAAAAGTACAATTTTTGATAAATATCTAAATATTTGGCTATTTTGGCCATATGAAAAATAGTAAATAATTTTTAAAAATTCTGAGAAAAATATATGTTCAATATGGGACTATATTCTACTAAATCTCATAAACGAAAATTTGTTTGTACTGATTTGATATTTTTCATGAAAATAGACTAGTTATGAGTAAATGAATTAAATGTGTTATGTGAAGTAAGAAAATTAAAAAACAGGATTTTATGGCTTGAGAATCCTATATGAGGTATATGCAGATTTTTGATGAGGGTTTTGGTTATTGGTGATGAAATCTTATGAGTTTGGAATTTTAGGATGATTAAATACATTGTTTAGTAAAGTGTAAACAATTAAAATAAATTGTTTATAAGTTTAAGAAATGTTATTTCAATATCATTATACTGAAATATTGGTATATATTTTATTGTGAAATTTTTACCTATTTGTGTCGAATTTACTATTCATGAGCTACTATTCACGAGTTACTATTCACGAAGTTACTATTCATGGGTTACTATTCACGAGTTACTATTCATGACAAAATTGGTTTTTTGTTCTAACCAAATTATAGTTGATTTATGAATATTACTCATGAGATTAAATTTAGATGTTTTGATTATATTGATTTTACTATTATATATAACATTTTTATAACCCTAATGATGATATTTCTATTTGACTTGAGTGTAAAGATGAGTAGATTTTTGGTATGATCATGACTATGGGTTCCCTTTGGCCAGTAGTGTAAAGTTGAATTGTTGACTGGTATGATCACGACCATCGAATTTATAATTGAATATATTTAGCTTAAGTGCAAAGGTGAAATGATCAACATGGTTATAATTATTGTTTATATAAATTCTGAAATGATTATATATTTTTCTTTGAGATATTAATATATTTGGCCTGTAGTGCAAATATGAATTGTTGATGAATATCTTTGGCCTGTAGTGCAAAGATGAATTGTTGATGAATATCTTTGGCCCGTAGTGCAAAGATGACCTGTTGTTGAATATCTTCGGCCTGTAGTGCAAAGATGGTCTGTTGATGAATATCTTTGGCCGTAGTGTAAAGATGAAATTGTTAGTATGATTATAAATATAAACATGATCTTTGATGTTTTAGGTAAAGACATGTGATGAAAATTATCTTCGTCCTGAGTGCGAAGAGGAATTTAGAATCACAATTATGATTTAGAGTTATTCATATGATTGTGGACCAGAACTGTTGATTGATGTTACAGGGATAAATTATTGCTAGTAGATTTTTAACATGGAGAAGATAATAGACTTTATGGGCGATTTGACTCTTCTAATGGATTGCTCGTTCCACTGCAACTATGGTTGAAATTTTTTATCATCTACCATATGTTCTAAATCTCTGATTTATTACTGTTGAAGGCTATTGATAATTTATTTATCTTTAGTCATGATATTCTTTACTGGGCTAGTTGTGCTCACCCTTCTGTTTCACAATTCCTTTCAGGTAATAAGAGTGTAGCTGGGTTGAGCGGGGGTAACAGGAGAATAGAACGGTGGTCATCATTTAGTAGTTATATTTGGTGAATCAAATAGGGTGAGGTGAACCCAACGTTAGAAGGGTATTTTGTCACTATCATACAAGATGTCTAATGACATACAACCTCGTGTCATCATAAGACACGGTTGTGCACATCCACTTGCTGAGTATATTTACGAGCACTACCTATATAATCTTGGTGTTTGTTTGAAGTATAATTCACGATTAAAGACAGTGGAGATAATGATATGTCAAGAGAAAACTCACCATTGGAAAGAATATGATAGTAATCTTCTTATTTTTCTTTGGGGTCTATTAGGTCAACCAAGGATAATTCTATGGACATATGATATCTATCATAACTTGGAAGCATGGCTTCCCATGTACGAAGATTTTCTTGAGCATTTTCCAAATATTCTAATTTCTAAAATAGTTTTTGACTAAACTTTTATGTAAGGTGTCACTGTGAGGTGCTGTCCACTGATGGGACATTTGTCACATTACGGTTGGGACACAAGTCACAGTTAGTATATATTTGTATCAAAACTCACATCATATGTGTTGTTGTATTTTGTACGAGAATTGTGATAATGAAGTTGTAGTTATTTTCTGTAGCATATATTTGGCTACTCAGAATGGGTTTGGTGGAATGGACCTATTTTGGGGTTGTTACATTTTTGATATAGTATTATTCTAGAATTTTACTCCATAAAGCAGTATCATGTTGACAATTTGAACATTATTGAATTCTGGATAAATTAAATTATAAATATTTAAAAATTTATCCTTTGCTTTCTTTTAATTGAATTCTTATATCATTGTCATCATCCTCATGCTTATATTGTTATGAAAGTCATCTTTAGTCGTAGTGCATAGATGAACTTTGTATGATTATGACCAGGGATTATTCGGTATAATCATGACCGTAATGTTACAAATGATGTGGTAAAGGTCCTCATTGGCCTGTAGTGCATTGATGGACAGTTGTTGGCATGATCATGACCATTGATGAAAACACGAATATCCTAGGCACGTAGTGCATGGATAATTTGTGGTCATGATACTAATGAATATCCTTAGCCGTAGTGCAGGGATGATGTGGATTATTTATTAAGCTGAGTCTCAGCGATAAAATTGATGATAAATTCTTTTAAATCATAGAAGATAGTAGATATCATGCTCTACAGGACTCTTCTAATGGATTGCTTGTTCCACTACAGTTAAACTTGATGTCTATTGTATTTTATCAATTTAACACTGTTGATGGCTAATGATAATTTATTATGTATTATCTTAGTCATAATATTTCTTACTGGGCTAGTTGAGCTCACCATTTGCTTTCATTGTTCTCTTCAGGAAATGAGAATATAGTTGGGACTAGTCGGGGAACAGAGTGACGGTTCAGATGTTTGCATTAGCAGACCTCACTATTCTGTGAAATAGTGTGATAATAAATGTAATGGGGACTTATTTTGAGTTTGAATACTGTCTAGACGACAATATTTGTACTGAAACTCACAGCTCATGTTGTATATTTAAGTTTATGTTTGTATTCTGTACCATATATTTGGCGACTCAGAATGGGTGATGTATACCTATTTTGGGGGTGTCACAGTTGGTATCAAAGCTTAGGGATATGATCTTTGGCTGAGAAGTGAGACTAGAACTAGGAGGGGAGAGACGGGTAATTCCTTCGCTAGTATGACCTACCTAAGTTTATTTGTTATTTAATTGGTCGATCTGAATATAGGGATAATATGTGGTGTGTCAATTAACCCTTGTTTTGTGGCAGTAGTTGAAAATGACATCCGAGAATGTTAAGAATAGCAATAGAGCACATGAGACCGTTGAATCACCAACGATCAATACCCATGATAATATGCATCAGGAAGGCAATAATCCTCAGGAAAACAACAACACCGACCAAATGATGAACGATGGGATGTTTAGAGGCTTTATGCAATTCATGCAACATCAGGCGAGAGTGGCTCCTGTTCAAAATGCAGGTGTAAACACTGGAAACTCTTGGAAGATCACCGCTAAACAGTTTAAGGAGCTGGGACCACCGGAGTTTATTGGAGAGCCAAAACCACTTAAGGCGGAGGCGTGCATAAAGTAGATCACTAAGATATTTGATGTCTTGGGATGCTCCGAGGAGCAAAAGGTTCCCTTTGCCACCTTCATGTTGCGAGGACAGAAAGATTATTGGTGGAAATCTGTAAAGCGTGCTCAACCTGCCGCATTGAAGATGTCTTGGGAGAAGTTCTAAGAACTGTTCAACGACAAGTACTTTCCTGAAAGTATTCGTCACATGAAAGAGGTAGAGTTCATCAAACTGGAGTAAAACAATATGACCGTGTCGCAGTACAAAGCCAAGTTTGCCGAGTTGTCCTGGTTTGTGTCCCACTTAGTTGATAATGAGGAGAGAATGACCCGGATGTTTCTAAGAGGTTTAAAACCCGAGATACGTCAATACCTTATCTCTCACAAACTGTGTTTATATTCAGATATTGTAAATAGGGCTCAGTTATTGGAGCACGATAATGAGACAACCCAATCAAGGGAGAGCAGCCGGCAAAATGATAATACCAGTGGTAGTAGTCATCGAAGCGGTGACAACAAATGTGGAGGGAATCAGCATGCCAGAAATGGTAACCACTTCGGGGGTAATCATGGTCAAGATAATAAAAGTGGATATTTCAAGAAGAGGAGATTCAATAATGATGGGAAGACGTCAACACTAGCACCCGTTGTTAAGGAAGGAGAACGACCACCTACCATATGCTTCAAATGCGGAGGGGAGGGACACATCAGTCCAAATTGTGCGCAACAGTCTAAAATGTGTTACAATTGTGGAAGAGAAGGTCACCTAGCTATATTTTATCGTACAGGGAAGCCAAGTCCAGTTGGAAAGGTGACACCAAATGCCGCCCCAGATAAGTCAAAACCAGTAGTTCAAGGGAGAGCGTTTGTCGTGACCTCCCAGAAAGTAAGGAACCCAAACGAGGTCATCACGGGTAAGCTAATCATAAACTCTAGCGAAGTCTATACCTTATTTGATACCGGTTCTACCCATTCTTTTATTTCTCCTACTTGCGCTCAACGTTTAAATTTGACTCCGGAGAAATTAGACTTTGACTTATCTGTTGAAACTCTGTTGGGAGAAACCTTCATTACATCCACTATTTATAAGTCTTGTTTAGTTCAAATCAGCAACGCACGTTACCTGTCGATCTTATTTCTTTGAAAATACTTGCATTTGACGTGATTCTAGGGATTAATTGGTTAACTACTCATCATGTTAAAATTAATTATTTTTGTAAGGTGGTTAGCTTTCATGTTCCTAATCAACCTATTATGCGAATTCAAGCGACCAAACTATTAAAATCAATCACAGTCATCTCAAGTCATAAAGCTAATTCGTTTATTGAAAAACGAATGTTAAACTTTCTTAGCTCATGTCACGGATTTAAATAAAAATACGTCAGTTTTAAATGATATTTCTATTGTTAATAAATTTCCTGACGTATTTCCTGAAGAACTTCCTGGCCTACCCCCAGAGCGTGAAATTGAATTTTGTATCGACCTTGAATCCGGTACAAAACCCATTTCCAAAGCCCCATATCGAATGAGTCCTATTGAACTTCAGGAGTTAAAGACCCAACTGCAGGAATTGTTAGACATTTGTTTCATTCATCCTAATACATCTCTTTGGGGTGCTCCTGTTCTATTCGTGAAGAAGAAAGATGGGAGTATGCGACTTTGTATTGATTATCGGGAGTTGAACCATGTCACTATCAAAAATAGATACCCGTTACCTCGCATTGATGACCTGTTTGACCAGTTGTAAGGCGCCAAATTCTTTTCAAAGATTGATCTTCGTTCTGGATATTACCAATTAAAGATTAAAACCGATGATATTCCATAGAAGGCTTTCAGAACTCGGTATGGGCATTATGAATTCCTAGTTATATTTTTTGGATTGACTAATGCTCCTGCTGCCTTCACAGATATGATGAACCGAGTATTTAAGGAATATTAGAATCACTTTGTAGTCGTCTTTATTGTTGACATCCTCATTTACTCCAAAAGCCTTGAAGATCATGAGGAACACTTGAGGCTGATACTCCAAAAGCTTCGTGAAAATAAGCTTTATGCCAAGTTGAAGAAATACGAGTTCTGGCTTGTGGAAGTAGCATTTCTTGGGCACGTGATATCAAATCACGGAATATCTGTTGACCCAGCAAAGACTAAAGCAATATAAAGCTGAGAGCAACCTAAGTCAGTGACCGAAGTACGTAGCTTTCTGGGCTTAGCTGGTTATTATCGGAGATTCGTGGAAGGATTTTCTCGAATCGCCACTCCATTAACTCAGCTGACTCGGAAAGATAAAAAATTCAGTTGGAGCGAGGAATGTGAGAAGAGTTTTCAATAACTCAAGAGGGGACTCATTTTAGCACCTGTTCTGACAATACCTGAGACAACCGAGATTTTGTAATTAATTTTAATATTTATTGGATTGAATAAATATTTTTTGATGAATTAATTATTAGATTAAATAATTAATTGATTAAATTATGGTAGATTAATTTAATTATATGTGTTATATTTATTAAATTAATGTGGAGAATTTTTGTTATTCGAAGTATGTCATTATGTGAGCTTATTGTATTAAAAAAAATATTTAATAAGCCTAATGTTATTTTAATTAATTTATTTATTAATTAGAGATTTAATAATTTGACATTATTATTAAAGGAGAAATTTAAGTATGTGACTATGTAAATTAATGAGAAATTATTATATTTTATTTAAGTTAAATTAAATAAGATATTTGAATTGGGTGTGACACGGTTTAAACTATAGGATAAAAGAGTTATTAAATTAAATGGTTTGGAATCTTTTATTGTCAGCCAAACGGGGCCCTAAGAGGAGTTGGTGGCAGTTAACCATTTCTGGGTAACTAACCACCACTCAGCGCGTCAGTTCTTTATATTATAGGCCTTCCTTTTTGTTTTATTATTTGCTAAGTCTGGGAAAAGCAAAACAGAGAAGGAAAGAGAGAGTTTGTGGAATTGTCAGAGAGAATTGAGAAATTATTGAGGAATTTGGGAATTGAGTAATCGAATTAGCACCCAAAAAGGGTTTCTCCATTAATTTGCACTCTATACTCTAGGTAATTCCTTTAAACCCAATTTTTTATTACGTCGTATAAGTTTCTTAGAAAATGGCTTTCAGAATTCTGTAAATGGGAAATTGTGCTGTTATATGGATATATGTAATAATATGATTAGCATAACATGTTTTATTATGTGTTATATAGGTTTCCATAACATCAATTCATAATTTTATAATGTATGTTATTTAGAGAGTATAGAATATGGCCATATGGCCCTTATACGTAAAATTAATATGTCAAACATAAATTGTTCTGCAAAATTCACATTGGTATATAATTATGCATGTTAAAACGAAGGAAACGAAACTTGAATGGATGGAATTGGTGTTATAACGAATTCATGGCGTTGAATTTTATGATTTATGTTCAAAACCTTCAAGAACATCAAGAATAGTGAAAATTTCATATTTTAATTATGTAATTATGTGTTTTAATGGGTTAAAATCATTCTAAAAATGTTGGGTAATGATTATGTATGAATTCTAGCATGTGAGTATGTTAATTTAGTGAAATTAATGATCATGTAGTGTCCATTTCGCTGAACTCTGTGTTTTTCGCGAACTGGGAATCAAAATCTGGAGTTTCGCGCCGCGGTGCCAACTCCAGAACTGATGTCTCGCGCCGCAGCGCCAAGAGTCCGGCCGCAGCGCCATAGCGCCGCAGCGCCGAGTACAAGTATAAAAGTGGCGCCGCAGCGCCACTCTACAGAATGTCCAGAAACGAATTTTTAAAAATGTTTAAGCCTAGCAATGTGGTATTAACGTAATTTAATAAACATAGAAATATGTTAGAAGTATTATGAGATGTTAAAATAGATACTTAACATGTAAATAACATAATTGCATGTGGATTGAATTATTGAATACATAATTAGCTTATTATTTGTGAAGTGTAAAATTGTGTGATAATAAGTTTGATAAATTTACTAAGTACGGTCATAACCCGAGTTAGACAAAAAGAAAGAGCTTGTGATGACTAGTACGTTATAATTGACTAGTATTATGAATGTAAATGATATGTAGGATTTAAATCAAGGAACGAGTTTAATTAAAGTGTAATCTACGCACGAGGCAAGTTTCCTAACCCTGCTCGTTATCATTATATGGATTATAAGTTACCTCTTTTCATCGAGCAAGTTCTCGTTATTTTGACTAAGCCCATGTTGTTATATCAATAGTATATTAATCTTTCAAAGCATGATGTTGTTATTCAATAATTATTCTATTGTATATCTCTTGGAATTGTTATTTGATTTATATATCAGTTATTGTGAATCTTGTTAGACTAGCGAACCCTTTATGATTCGACTAGTCCATAGTTGATGAGCGTTCTAAATTTCAGAACCCTTGATGAATTATCCAAACCAAACTTCCTTTGGCGCGGACTCAAATGTCAAACTGAGATGAACAACCCTGTATAGGGGATTACTTATGCGTTAGCGTTAAGATATTGTGCACAGTATGATACTAAGGGCTGATCCCCCTAAGTACGAGAAGAAGAGTCCATAGTCTTATGACTGTTAAAGGTTTTAAGTATAAACCCTTGATAACCAAGAACATAGTTCAAGGTCTTATGACCCTCAGATTTCTTTTGATTCTTGTTATTCATTCTTGATTCAAAGGTTGAGCTTTATTTCAAAAGTCTTTGATTCACTCGCATGTTATTATACATTGTTATTTCATTATTTTACTTGTGGGCAATAGTGCTCACTCTTGCGTAATAATAACATTACAGTTAAGAACGAAAGAACCGACGAACCTTCCACTAGTAAAGGCAAGGGTAAGATTATCAAGTGATGAAGACTTGTTGTTTATGTGATGTTGAACTTATGTGTTAAGACTTATGTTAATGCTGTTTAAGACCTATTATTTATTTATGTTTCCGCACAGATGTTTAAGGTTAGTATGACCTGGGATTGTATTTATTATTCAGATGTTGTAACCCCATAAGGGGAGGATTTATTTCTACCTATTGCATGGTTTGCATTTATTATGGGGAGATAGATATATGATGTTTGAATAGTGAACGCCAAATCATGTGGGAATGGAAGTAACCGGATTTGGGGGTGTCACAGGTTGGTATCAAAGTTGTAGGTTATGAACCTTAGGTAGGGGAAAAAACCTTAGGTAATAGCCTTATAGGATGAACATAGTGAAGTAAAACTCTTATCGAGTTCTCAGAAATGAATTTCTTAATTCATTTAAGATATTAAAAGACTTTATGTGCTTATGTGTTTAATTATGTGCTCACTAGTATGACTTAGTAACTAAAACTTAAAACTATGTTGGCAGGATGTCAGATGTTGGAGGAGCTAGTCGAGCTGGGGAGGAGGAACCCCAAATGCCTACTGAGGAGGAGCCCCGAGACATTCATGTTGTCAGGGAGCAGTTGATTCAGAGAGAGCCATCTCCATTGATCACTGTTGTTGGTCAGTAGCATGAGCCTGAGGCTGATCCAGAGGATCCTGAGGAGGAAGAGGAAGAGGAGTTCCCACCGAACTCCATTGATGTTGAGATGTACGACGCGTTATATGACCGTAACGTAGAATTACGTGACACTGTTCAGGATTTGACTGAGCGGGTGATTATTTAGCAGATTACTCCTGAGCAGAAGGAGAGGGAGGTTGAGACTCTTCACACACGACTAGGAAATGTAGAATGGGATTTGGTCCACGAGAAGAGTCAAACCGAGGAAAAGTCCGAAGAAATAGAGAAGTTAAAGAAGGAACTGAAGGAAAGCTCAGAGAGGCTGATCATAGCAGAGGAGTGTTGGGTAAGAGAATCACGTCGTGTCGATCTTGCAGAAAGGGATTGTCATGCAAATAAGGCTAAGCTTGGGGAGACATACTCTACACTTAATAATGCAATGGATGAAGCCCAGGATCAAGTCTTGAGGTACCCAATCCAGTTTGAAGGTCTACCATCGTACATGCTGGATCGCAGAACGATGTCTCGCATCATGGAAGACGAACGTAGCAAGGCTATTCGGCGCCTTAACAGGCAGTGATAGTATTTGTTTAATTATGTGAAAAAACTTATCTGGTTTTTTGATGTAAATTCAGACGTGTTTATGAACGAATGAATATTTTAATGTTTTAAATCCTGTAGATTCTTTATCTTGGGATATTTGATGTAAATAGCAGTGATGCTATCGTTTGATGTTAAAACTTTTGATTTGAATAAATATATCAAGTTGTTTGAGATAATTTGTTAAGTGATTATGTTAAATTGTTGAGTTAAGCCTTAACTATTTAGAGAATTTAATAAAGATCTAATAAGCGTATATTCCTAACAGAAATATGCCGCCTAGAAGAAGACAAAACCGTCAACCAGCTCAGGAAGAGTCAACGAATAATAACAATAACGCCAATGCTAATCCCGTCCAACAATTAGTGAACTTACTAGCTGGAGCAATGAGTAATCAACCTCAAGCTCCACTGAATACTTCATTCAAAGATTTCACGGCGGTGGGACTGCCAGAATTTAAAGGCTATATGAATCCGATCGAAGCTCAGACTTGGGTTATGGAGATGGAGAAGGTTTTTGAGGTCGCAAGAGTTAGAGAGGACCAGAAGACCACTTTTGCAACGTTTATGTTGAAATCTGAAGCCAGTTTTTGGTGACAAGCAAACAAGGTCTGTGGAGGAGAAGGTATGATAACCTGGGAGAGGTTCAAGGAGATATTTTTCGAGATGTATTTCTCGACTACCTCGCAGAACCAATTGGAGGTTCAGTTTCTGGAATTGAAGCAAGGGAATATGTCTGTATCAGATTATGCTGCTAGATTCAACGAATTGGCAAGGTTCGCCATGTATCAAGTGAACACGGATGAGAGAAAAGCAAGAAGGTTCGAACAAGGACTGAAGCCGTGCTTGTATAGTAAGGTGTCGATGTTTCAGTTGAAGACATTCGTCAGGGTACTAGAGAAAGCCATACTCGCTGAAGGTGGAAGCGATGCGGTAACCAAATACAATTAGGATCAGAAGAAGAAGAAGAATTAAAGTGAAGGAAATAATAAGGCTAGTGGAAATAATACAGGAGGAAGTAATAATAATCAGAAGAGAAGGTGGTCTGACAACACATCAATCGGAAACCAGCAAGGAGGTCAGAAGAAAAGGATTGAAGCGTGCCCGACCTGCGGGAAAGCTCATTTGGGAGTGTGTATGAAGGGTAAACGTGTGTGCAACAATTGTGGTCAAGAAGGCCACATAGCACCTAACTGTTCTAACCCAAAGAAGAGTGCCTACTTCACTTGTGGTTCAAAGGATCATTTGGCAAGAGACTGTCCTAAGAAAGGATTTGAAGGAGCAGGATCAGGAGGAAACCGGGGAAATAGCAGTGGAAGTGTTCTGACCATCACAGGACCAACCGTAACCAATCGACCAACCGCCAGGACCTTCAATATGACGGTGCAGGATGTAGTGCAGTCACGTGATGTGGTGTCAAGTATCATTCCGATCAATAGAGTTAGTGCTTACGTATTATTTGATTCGGGTGCTACTTGTTCATTTATATCCGATGACTTTGCTAAGAATTTAGAATTGCCTAAGGATGAGTTAGAATACCCCATGAACATAGAAATCGCGAGTAGAGAAATAATCCCTGTTAAGTACGTGCATAAGAACTGTAGAGTGGATACTAGAGAAAGCCATACTCGCTGAAGGTGGAAGCGATGTGGTAACCAAATACAATTAGGATAAGAAGAAGAAGAAGAATTAAAGTGAAGGAAATAATAAGGCTAGTGGAAATAATACAGGAGGAAGTAATAATAATCAGAAGAGAAGGTGGTCTGACAACACATCAATCGAAAACCAGCAAGGAGGTCAGAAGAAAAGGATTGAAGCGTGCCCAACCTGCGGGAAAGCGCATTTGGGAGTGTGTATGAAGGGTAAACGTGTGTGCAAAAATTGTGGTCAGGAAGGCCACATAGCACCTAACTGTTCTAACCCAAAGAAGAGTGCCTGTTTCACTTGTGGTTCAAAGGATCATTTGGCAAGAGACTGTCCTAAGATAGGATTTGGAGGAGCAGGATCAGGAGGAAATCGGGGAAATAGCAGTGGAAGTGTTATGACCATCACAGGACCAACCGTAACCAATCGACCAACCGCCAGGACCTTCAATATGACGGTGCAGGATGTAGTGCAGTCACGTGATGTGGTGTCAGGTATCATTCCGATCAATAGAGTTAGTGCTTACGTATTATTTGATTCGGGTGCTACTTGTTCATTTATATCCGATGACTTTGCTAAGAATTTAGAATTGCCTAAGGATGAGTTAGAATACCCCATGAACATAGAAATCGCGAGTAGAGAAATAATCCCTGTTAAGTACGTGCATAAGAACTGTAGAGTGGATATTAAGGTTAATATCATGAACGTAGATCTTATCCCTATTCGACTTGGGGAATTTGATGTTACCTTGGGAATGGACTGGTTATTCAATTACGGGGCGGTAATTGATTGCCAAAAGAAGCGTATTAACCTTATGACTCCGTCAAATGTTGTGTTTTATGGTAGCAAGTCGCCTAGACAAGCGAGTTGTCTGACGATGATGCAGGCCAGGAAGTTGTTACGATAAGGATGTGTAGGATATTTAGCTTACATAGTCGACAGTCGTAAAGAGAATCTGAAAGTAGAGGAGATACCAGTAGTGAGAGATTTCGCCGACGTATTTCTAGATGATTTGCCAGGATTTCTGCCATACTGAGAGGTCGAATTTATGATCGATTTGGCTCCAGGAACGGCTCCAATATCGAAGGCACCGTACCGAATGGCATCGGTAGAGATGAAAGAACTGATGGTCCAACTACAAGAATTACTGGACAAGAAGTATATCCAACCAAGCATATCACCGTGGGGAGCGCCGATTTTATTTATGAAGAAGAAGGATGGGACAATGCGGCTCTGCATTGACTATAGAGAACTGAATAAGGTCACAATTAAGAATAGATATCCATTACCGAGAATCGATGATCTGTTTGATCATTTGAGGGGAGCAAAATACTTTTCCAAGATAGATTTGAAGAGTGGTTATCATCAACTGAAGGTGCGACCAGAGGATGTACCGAAGATAGCGTTCAGAACATGATATGGTCACTACAAATTTTTAGTAATGTCGTTTGGTTTAACGAATGCTCCTGCAGCATTTATGTGACTAATGAATGGTGTGTTCAAGTCATTTTTGGACAAGTTCGTAGTGGTATTTATAGATGATATTTTGGTATATTCAAAAACTAAGGAAGAACATGAAGAGCATTTGAGATTAGCGTTGGAAGTGTTGAGAAAAGAGAAGTTGTATGCTAAGTTTTCGAAATGTGAATTCTGGATTGAAAGAGTACAATTTCTTGGACATGTGATCGATAGGGATGGAATTTCGGTGGATCCCTCCAAGGTTGAAGCTGTGATTAACTGGGATCAACCGAAGACACCGTCGGAAGTACGAAGTTTTCTTGGATTGGCAGGATATTACAGAAGATTCATTCAAGACTTTTCCAAGATCGCAACTCCGTTAACGAATTTAACTCGAAAAGCTGTGAAATTTGTTTGGACGGAGAAGTGTGAGGAAAGCTTTCAAGAATTAAAGAAGAGGTTGAGTACAACACCTGTGTTGTCTCTTTCGAACGATACAGAAAATTTTGTGGTTTATAGTGATGCGTCGCATAAGGGACTTGGCTGTGTGCTTATGCAGAACGGTAGAGTCATTGCGTATGCGTCACGACAATTGAAAGATTACGAGAAGGGGTATCCGACCCATGACTTGGAGTTGGCTGCTGTGGTTTTTGTTTTGAAAATCTGGAGGCACTATCTATACGGGGAGAAGTGTGAAATATATACAGACCACAAGAGTCTGAATTATATTTTTACACAGAAAGAATTGAATATGCGCCAAAGAAGGTGGTTGGAATTAATTAAGGACTACGATTGTGAGATTTTATACCATCCGGGTAAGGCAAATGTGGTTGCCGACGCCTTAAGTAGAAAGGGTCGGGAGAAGTTGATGATGTTGACCGCTCAGAAGGAATTGATTTCAGCAATGGAGAAGTTAGAGTTAGAAGTGAATTATCCTATGGAAATAGATGAGAAATTGTTTCAGATGCAATCTGGTACAACCCCTACTAGACAAGGTTAAGAAGGCTCAACTTCAGAATGATGAATGTAAAACAATGAAAAAGAAGATATCCGAAGGAACCGAATCAAGATTCAAGATGGATAAGGAAGGAATATTGAGGTTTGAGAGTAGAATTTGGGTACCACCAGTACCAGAGATTAAGGAAGAAATTTTGAGCGAGGCTCACAACTCACGATATTCGATTTACCCTGGTAGTACCAAGATGTACCAAGATCTTCGATAACACTTTTGGTGGTCAAATTTGAAACGAGAGGTTGTAGAATGTGTTGCCAAGTGCCTGACATGTCAGAAAGTGAAAGCAGAACATCAGAGACCGAGTGGGTTGCTACAACCTTTAGAGATTCCAGAATGGAAATGGGAACATATTACGATGGATTTCGTGGTTGGCCTACTGACAACTCAGAAAGGCTACGACGCAGTATGGGTTATTATTGACCGATTGACAAAATCTGCACACTTCCTTCCGATCAAAATCAAATTCAACTTAGATCAGTTGGCAAGGTTATATGTGAAAGAGATTATTTCAAGGCACGGAGTTCTGGTGTCAATTGTTTCTGATAGAGATCCGCGCTTTACGTCAAACTTCTGGAAACGTCTACAAGAATACATGGGTACACAGTTGCGAATGAGTACAGCATATCACCCTCAGAAAAATGGACAGAGTGAAAGAACAATTCAGACATTGGAAGATATGTTAAGAGCTTGTATAATGGACTTTACAGGAAATTGGGATGATTATCTACTGCTCGTAGAGTTCGGTTACAACAACAGTTACCACGCTAGTATTGGAATGCCACCTTATGAAGCGTTATACGGCAGAAAGTGCAGAACTCCGCTATACTGGATTGAAGTTGGCGAAAGACAATTACTAGGCCCGGAATTGGTACAACAAACAGCAGAAATAGTCAAAGTGATCCGAATAAGATTAACAGCAGCTCAAGATAGACAGAAGAAGTACGCAGATCCACACCGTAAAAATGTTGAGTTCGAACCAGGTAGTTATGTGTTCTTAAAGGTCTCTCCCTGAAAGGGAAAACTCAGGTTTAGAAAGAAAGGAAAATTAAGCCCAAGATTCATTGGACCCTTCGAAGGTCTGAGAAGGGTCGGAGAAGTTACTTATGAGGTAGCCTTACCTCCAGCTCTAGAGAATGTCCACAACGTTTTCTATGTCTCAGTCCTACGACCCTACAAACCCGATTATAAGCACATTATTGAATGTGAACCCCTACATTTCGACAAAGACTTATCTTACGAAGGAATTTCTATTCAAATTGTCGACAGAAAAGGACAAGTTCTCAGAAATAAAGTAATACCTTCCGTTAAGGTAATTTGGAGGAACCACAACGCTGAAGAAGCTACGTGAGAACTCGAAGAGAATATGTTGAAGAATTACCCTCATTTATTTACTTAAATTATGTGTAAGCGATTCTGGGGACAGAATCTTTGTAAGGGGGGGGGGAGAATGTAACGGGTCGAAATTATTAAGTCGCGATTCTAGGGACAGAATCCTTTTAAGAGGGGAAAGATGTGACAATCGAGATTTTATAATTAATTTTAATATTTATTGGATTGAATAAATATTTTTCGATGAATTAATTATTAGATTAAATAATTAATTAATGAAATTGTGGCAGATTAATTTAATTATATGTGTTATATTTATTAAATTAATGTGGAGAATTTTTGTTATTCGAAGTATGTCATTATGTGAGTTTATTGTATTAAAAGAAATATTTAATAAGCCTAATGTTATTTTAATTAATTTATTTATTAATTAGAGATTTAATAATTTGACATTATTATTCAAGGAGAAATTTAAGTATGTGACTATGTGAATTAATGAGAAATTATTATATTTTATTTAAGTTAAATTAAATAAGATATTTGAATTGAGTGTGACACGATTTAAACTATAGGATAAAAGAGTTATTAAATTAAATGGTTTGGAATCTTTTATTGTCAGCCAAACGAGACCCTAAGAGGAGTTGGTGGCAGTTAACCATTTCTGGGTAACTGACCACCACTCAGCGCGTCATTTCTTTATATTATACGCCTTCCTTTTTGTTTTATTATTTGTTAAGTCTGGAAAAAGCAAAACAGAGAAGGAAAGAGAGAGTTTGTGGAATTGTCAGAGAGAATTGAGAAATTATTGAGGAATTTGGGAATTGAGTAATCGAATTAGCATCCAAAAAGGGTTTCTCCATTAATCTGCACTCTATACTCTGGGTAATTCCTTTAAACCCAATTTTTTATTACGTCGTATAAGTTTCTTAGAAAATGGCTTTTAGAATTCTGTAAATGGGAAATTGTGTTGTTATATGGATATATGTAATAATATGATTAGCATAACATATTTTATTATATGTTATATAGGTTTCCATATCATCAATTCATAATTTTATAACGTATGTTTTTTACAGAGTATAGAATATGGCCATATGGCCCTTATAGGTAAAATTAATATGTCAAACATAAATTGTTCTGCAAAATTCACACTGGTATATAATTACGCATGTTAAAACGAAGGAAACGAAACTTGAATGGATAGAATTGGTGTTATAACAAATTCATAGCGTTGAATTTTATGATTTATGTTCAAAACCTTCAAGAACAGTGAAAATTTCATGTTTTAATTATGTAATTATGTGTTTTAATGGGTTAAAATCATTCTAAAAATGTTGGGTAATGATTATGTATGAATTCTAGCATGTGGGTATGTTAATTTAGTGAAATTAATGATCATGTAGTGTCCATTTCGCTGAACTCTGTGTTCTTCGTGAACCCAGAATCAAAATCTCGAGTTTCGCGTCGCGACGCCAACTCCAGAACTGATGTCTCACGCCGCATCGCCAAGAGTCCGGCCGCATCGCCTTCGCGCCGCAGCGCCGAGTAAAAGTATAAAAATGGCGTCGCAGCGCCACTCTGCAGAATGTCCAGAAACGAATTTTTAAAAATGTTTAAGCCTAGCAATGTGGTATTAACCTAATTTAATAAACATAGAAATATGTTAGAAGTATAATGAGATGTTAAAATAGATACTTAACATGTAAATAACATAATTTCATGTGGATTGAATTATTGAATACATAATTAGCTTATTATTTGCGAAGTGTAAAATTGTGTGACAATAAGTTTGATAAATTGACTAAGTACGGTCATAACCTGAGTTAGACAAAAAGAATGAGCTTGTGATAGCTAGTACGTTATAATTGACTGGTATTATGAATGTAAATGATATGTAGGATTTAAATCAAGAAACGAGTTTAATTAAAGTGTAATCTACGCACGAGGCAAGTTTCCTAACCCTACTCGTTATCATTATATGAATTATAAGTTGCCACTTTTCATCGAGCAAGTTCTCGTTATTTTGACTAAGCCCATGTTTTTATATCAATAGTATATTAATCTTTCAAAGCATGATGTTGTTATTCAATAATTATTCTATTGTATATCTCTTGGAATTGTTATTCGATTTATATATCAGTTATTATGAATCTTGTTAGACTTGCGAACCCTTTATAATTCGACTAGTCCATAGTTGATGAGCGTTCTAAATTTCAGAACCCTTGATGAATTATCCAAACCAAACTTCCTTTGGCGCGGATTCAAATGTCAAACTGAGATGAACAACCCTGTATAGGGGATTACTTATGCATTAGCGTTAAGATATTGTGCACAGTATGATACTAAGGGCTGATCCCCCTAAGTACGAGAAGAAGAGTCCATAGTCTTATGACTGTTAAAGGTTTCAAGTATAAATCCTTGATAACCTAGGACATAGTTCAAGGTCTTATGACCCTCAGATTTCTTTTGATTTTTGTTATTCATTCTTGATTCAAAGGTTGAGCTTTATTTCAGAAGTCTTTGATTCACTCACATGTTATTATACATTGTTATTTCATTATTTTACTTGTGGGCAATAGTGTTCACTCTTGCGTAATAATAACATTGCAGTTAAGAACGAAAGAATCGACGAACCTTCCACTAGTAAAGGCAAGGGCAAGATTATCAAGTGATGAAGACTTGTTGTTTATGTGATGTTGAACTTATGTGTTAAGACTTATGTTAATGTTGTTTAAGACATATTATTTATTTATGTTTCTACACAGATGTTTAAGGTTAGTATGACCTGGGATTGTATTTATTATTCAGATGTTGTAACCCTATAAGGGAAGGATTTATTTCTATCTATTGCATGATTTGCATTTATTATGGGTAGATAGATATATGATGTTTGAATAGTGAACACCAAATCATGTGGGAATGGATGTACCCGGATTTGGGGGTATGATAATACCATCTGGCTCGGAGGGATTTGTCATCTATAGTGATGCTTCGAGCAAAGGTTTTAGATGTGTTCTCATGCAACATGGGAAAGTCATAGCCTATGCCTTTCGACAACTCAAAGAATATGAGAGGAATTATCCTACTTATGATCTAGAGTTGGCAGCTGTTGTCTTAGCACTTAAAATTTGGAGGCATTACTTATATGGGGAGAAAGTAGAGATCTATACGGATCATAAAAGCCTCAAATATTTATTCACCCAAAAGGAACTCAACATGCAGCAATGGCATTGGCTAGAATTGTTGAAAGATTATGATCATACCATTCAATACCATCCTAGAAAAATGAACGTGGTAGCTGACGCATTGAGTAGACGATTATATGCGGGTACGAGTGCGATATTGTCAATGCAAAGACCCATTTTGTATGACTTACAACGGATGGAGATAGAGTTAAAGACTCTAGGGACCCACGTGATGATGACAAACATACGAGTAGAACTGACTTTAATAAATAAAGTTAAAACTGCTCAAGCTAAAGACCTGGAGCTGATGCGTATGAGGAAGGAAGTACAAGAAGGTGTTATCCCGGAAGCAAAAATCGATGAAGAATGAATACTACGAGTCAACTCTAGATTTTGTGTTCCTAACGACCCTGATTTAAAGTATAAAATCATGATGGAGGCGCACAACACACCATTTACAATCCATCCTGGGAGTACCAAAATGTATCGTGATCTTCAATATACATTTTGGTGGAGCAATATGAAGAGAGAGACAGCGGAGTTTATCTCAAGGTGTTTAACTTGTCAACGAGTCAAGGCGGAGCATCAAGTACCAAAAGGTCTATTTCAACCACTTGAAATTCCAGAATGGAAGTGGGACCACATTACCATGGATTTCGTTACTGGTCTTCCCAAGGTTTCTCAAGGCATAAATGCAATTTGGGTTATTATTGATAGATTGACCAAGTCTGCTCATTTCTTACCTATACGAGAAGCTTATTTACTTGAACGTCTTGCTTGTATGTACATAAATGAGATTGTAAGACTGCATGGTATGCCAGTATCCATAGTTTTCTGATCGAGACCCAAGATTCACTTCACGATTTTGGGTTAGTTTATAAAACGCTATGGGCACGGATTTACGATTTAGTTCAGTGTATCATCCTCAAACAGACGGACAGTCAGAGAGGACTATTCAAACTCTTGAGGATCTATTAAGTCTCTGTGTCCTTGACTTCAAAGGAAGTTGGAACAAGTTCTTACCATTGGTGGAATTTTCCTATAACAACAGTTATCAAGTAAGTATCGACATGGCTCCATTTTAGGTGTTGTATGGAAGAAAGTGTCGTTCTCCAGTATGCTGGGATGAGGTGGGTGAAGCAACGTTGTTGAAACCGGAATTGGTACGTATGACTATGGAGAAGATTCAAATGATCCGACAATGTATAAAAATCTCGCAAGATCTATAAAAGAGTTATGCTGATCTTAATCGGAAGGACGTGGAATTCAATGTTAAAGAACATGTGTTATTACGTGCTGCTCCATGGAAGGGAGTTACGAGATTTGGAAAGAGAGGAAAACTCAATCCTCGATTCATTGGCCCATTTGAAATCCTTGACCGAGTAGGAACTGTGGCCTATAGACTCGCTTTACCGCCAAGTATGTCTCGTGTTCATAACGTTTTTCATATATCCATGTTACGTAAATATGTGGAAGACCCGAACCACATTATTGAGTTAGAACCAGACGAAATAGCGGATGATTTAACGTATGAAGAGATACCTGTTAAAATCTTGGATAAGAAGGAGCATATTCTACGCTCCAAGGTTATACCTCAAGTCAAAGTTTTGTGGAGAAATCACGATGTTGAGGAAATGATCTGGGAGTTAGAATCTAAAATGAGATCAAGGAATCCTCACCTCTTCGTCATACCAGGTATGTACACTAATTTTGAGGGCAAAATTTCATAAGAAGGGGATGTTGTAAGACCCCAACTTTAATGAATAAAGTTGAATTTTCTATAAATATCATTTTTGAATATTAAGGAGTGAATTTGATATAATGTTATAATTATGGGTAATATTTATAAATTTTGCAAAGTACGCAAGTTGTTATATTATATTCGATTGGTCGGAAAATATTCGTTTTAATAGGGAATATTCGTACGACGACACAATCATTGGTGGACCCCACAACGGAATTATTGTCGGAATGAGAAAACGACAAAAATATCTTTTTATAAAAATAATGACAGAAATTTTACCGTTAACTGTTGAAATACCCGGTGTTAAAAGTACAATAATACGCATGGTTACATAGTAGTACACGGTGTTGATTATTGATGCTTACGTGAGAAGTCACTCAATTTTGTTCAATTATTGCTACAGTAATTGCTGCATAGTATCTCACATTATTTGATTCAATTATTGTCAATATTTTATATATTATTAAATCAATAATTGAGATGACAAAGTTATTCATATTATTATTTGCAATATTGACGATGTCGAGAAAGTTCTGTCGAGGAGAGGTTTGGTAACCTAATTGCGCGCCAATAGGGAGAAATCCTTATTGGAAAGCCCCCTTTTTCCTAGAAATAATCTGGTTGTTAAATATTACGAATAATAATAATGATGAATAAATGTTATTAAAAATATTGAGAGGATTTTTATGAAGTATTTATTATAAATTTTGCTTATTATATGGAGCCCTATTTACCTATTTTTTTAAATAATCGATAGAAAGTTATTCAGTATTAAAGGTGTGGGCCACATGTGGGACCCACGAAGAAAAATGAAATATGGGGAGGTGAAATTGAAGTGTCATGGGCGGGGAGAATCATTATATATATATATATATATATATATATATATATATATATATATATATATATTATAATAAGTTTTGTTTTTTTATATAAAATAGAATATATTATATTTTATATAAAGTTATTTGTTTTACTTGAATATTATATTTTTATTTTTTTAAAAAAAAGACGTCTGTGAATTAAAATTCGTCTCGTGAGTTTTTCAATTGTTTCGCCCGTGAAAATTTCTTAACAGTACTCCTTCCATTCTCCTATAAATAAGATGCTTAGTTAGAATTGAAAATCACACCAGAATCAGGGAATTCTTCTTCTATAATATTGAGCGTATTTCTTTAGAGTTTTGAGAAGCTTTGAGCGTAAAAAATAGTAAAGGTTTTCTTCAAGAATATCCCCGCCCAACCAGTCGGAATACTCTTTTTTTAAGGTAAGGGATATTATTTTTGTTCAGTATTCATATGAAATAATATTTTCTTCCATACTCTGTAATATGTAAGTAATATTATTTCGTTTCAGATTTTGAATTCTACACTCATTTTGTTAAAGTTTTGGCTTCTATACTCCATGAAATTAGTAGAATATCATTTATATTTACGTTTCATCCGGTATCTTTTCATAGAAATATTATTCTGAGCATTCTTGATAAGTTTTAACTTTTTCATGCTGGAGTACTATTCACGGGATTACTATTCTAGAAATACTATTCACGGGGTACTATTCACTCAGTTACTATTCATTCGGGGTACTATTCATGATAAAAAGTAATTTCTTTTCGGTCCAAATCATTTTTGATATAGTATTATTCCTGAATTTTACTCCACAAAGCAGTATCATGTGACAATTTGAACATTATTGAATTCTGGATAAATTAAATTATAAATCCTTAAAAATTTATCCTTTGCTTTCTTTTAATTGAATTCTTATATCATTATCATCATCCTCATGCTTATATTGTTATGAAAGTCATCTTTAGCCGTAGTGCATAGATGGACTTGGTATGATTATGACCAGGAATTATTCGGTATAATCATGACCGTAATGTTACAAATGATGTGGTAAAGGTCCTCATTGGCCCGTAGTGCATTGATGGACAGTTGTTGGCATGACCATGACCATTAATGAAAACACGAATATCTTTAGCCCGTAGTGCATGGATAATTTGTGGTCGTGATACTAATGAATATCCTTGGCTGTAGTGCAGGGATGGTGTGGATTATTTATTAAACTGAGTCTCAGTGATAAAATTGATGATAAATTCTTTTAAATCATAGAAGATAGTAGATATCATGCTCTACATGACTCTTCTAATGGATTATTTGTTCAGCTGCAGTTAAACTTGATGTCTATTGTATTTTATCAGTTTAACACTGTTGATGGCTAACGATAATTTATGCTGCATTATCTTAATCATAATATTTCTTACTGGGCTAGTTGAGCTCACCCCTTGCTTTCATTGTTCTCTTCAGGAAATGAGAATATAGCTGGGACTAGTCGGGGAACGGAGTAACGGTCCAGATGTTTGCATTAGTAGTCATCACTATTCTGTGAAATAGTGTGATAATAAATGTAATGATGACTTATTTTGAGTTTGAATACTGTCTAGACGATAATATTTGTATTGAAACTCACAGCTCATATTGTATATTTAAGTTTGTATTTATATTCTGTATCATGTATTTCTCGACTCAGAATGGGTGATGTATACCTATTTTGGGGGCGTCACACAAGTCCCTACTTGGAACTTAAGATCCTATTACTATCATTAATAAAAACTCCTTCAACAGACGGAGAAGCCTTTACAAAGTTTTATAGACAAACTTCCAACTATTCAACTATTCTATCTTAGACAGCAAGCTCCTCGCTCCCTTCTCAAGTTTAATTGTACCTTCTTTAGAGTTTAATTCTATTCTATGATCTAGTCTTGAAACAACAACCTCTTCCTCACCTCACAAGTACACTAGAGACCTAACTTCCCGCTGACCTCTCTAAGACTCTAGTCTTGGTCGAAGAATTACTTGTCTTTCTCACAGGTACATAAAATAAACTAACTTCTGACCTTTTCTCCTTTTACAAATGATTTTACAACAATATGCTTCTTAAATAAACAGATAAGAATTTAGTACAGATGGATGCTTCTCAAATAAGGACCAAATTTATAAAAGTTCAAAGACTTTTATATTTAAGAGAGTATGCTTCTTAGTAAGTAGATAATAATTTATGTTTAGATCAAATGATGCTTCTGATTAAGCAAATATGTAAAATATGCATAGTTATAAAAGTTCAAGTAACTCTTATATTTTAAAGATGTGCTTCTAGAATAAGCAGAGAAGTCGATTTTTGCTTTAGCTCAAAAATGCTTCTAGTTAAGCAGATATATAATTTTAATGGAATTTATAAAGAATTATTAACTCTTTAAAATAAAGAGTATTTTTTGACGCCCCCAAAATAGGTATACATCACCCATTCTGAGTTGTCAAATACATAGTACAGAAACAAATACAACTTTATTAATACAATTGTCGTGTAAAATACGACAACACATATATTGTGAGTTTAAATACAAATATTGTCTAATAGACAGTATTAAAACTCAAAAGAAGTCCTCATTACAATTATTCATACACTATTTTACAAAAATAGTGGGGACTGCTAAAATAACTTTCTAGAACCATCACTCCATACCCCGGCTAGTTCCTGCTATATTTGAAAGTAGTATGCACACAAGCCAATCATGTTTGATGATAAAGCATATACTTTGTAACAATCTTATTCATTTATTAATAAAAAATATTAATTTATTAAAGGCTTTTAATTATCTACATGATGCTATTTTATAATATGTGATAAACCCATAGTTTTAAGCAATACTTTTAGAATAATGATGATGATCATTCTAATGAGATCTAACTCATCTAAACTCATAGAAAGCTTAAAACTAAAATAGTTCCCAATCGTTGGATTACTAAATTGGGGATTAGTAAATTCGGATAGATTGGTACATATGTTGCTTGCTCATTGGATGAGAATAATTGATCTCATGATCATTTGTGTGGAGACACTAAAGCAAGTATGTAGGTGCTTATTAGAGAATAAGTTCACTGAACGTGGCTCGCTAAGGAATACCTAATGGAGTTTTTCTTGCCTGTCAATAGAAATTCCTGTAGTGATAGTAGTACAAGTGATCCTTGGACTTGAGATCATCATAATATCTTGTGTATGATAAGTTATACTTTGACTTATTCCTTAAGACCCTTAGGGTATATCAAAGGGTATGCTTGAGTATAATAAGTTGTACATGGAGATAATGTATGATCAATAAAGAATCTACCGCTTCTAGTAAAAGAAGAGAAATGTCCTATGTGATTCGATAAATGACAACCCAGTAGTCATTGGCCAAGGCAGAATGAAATTAGATAGGAGTTTCTAATTTACATTATTTAGAGTTGTGCATTTAAGGATCGAAATACATATAATTAAATAAAATAAGACTTGACAGTAATTCTATGTCTTATATTTAATTGGGACATTGTATGGTGGAATGATTGAATTGTACAGTAAGTATTTACTCAAAGGTTCTTTTATGATTAATGTTGAAATCTATATTATCTGGAAAGTCGTTGATCGCTAGGGAGGTTTATCCCTATTGTAGAATAAATATTATTTATTTAAATAAATTAATTGTTTAATTTATTTATTTAACTAAGATTAGAATTGTTCTAATTGATTTATTCACAACCGGTTTAATATGGAGAACCTAAAGGGTCACACTATAAAAGGAAAAATAATTATTTAAGAAGTTAATGACATAATCGTAATAATATGTTAAGTATATTTAATTTAATCTATGGTGATAGAATAAATTAAATAGCTTAATATTTATTATTTAATATTTTAGAAATATTAAATATAAATTAATAAGAGAGGTCTTATTAATATTATTACAATTATTATTATTTTAATTTCTAAAAGAGTTTAGGAATTAATTTAATATAAGTATTCTCATTTATTCCTAATAGGATTAGGAGGAAAAATTAGTTAAAGGAGTTTAATTAATTATCCCTAATAAGATTAGGGAGCCCATTTAATTAAAAGAATTTAATTAAATAAATAATAACTTATTTTTAATTAAATAGGGTTACCTGATATCTTTATAAGGTGAGTCTTATATCAGATATCGAGATATACGCAATTCCAATAGTTGGAGAGTACATTATTTTCTATAGAGATAGAAAACTAGGGTTTAGCCAACCACCCTTCTTCTTGAATATTTCTTCTTCCTTGGTAGATCACTTCTAGAGGCCAAACACTTGGGTGGGTAACGTTGATCAAAGGAAGGAACTAAACCCGGTGGATTCAAATTGAACGCAAAAAAGATTGGAGGTGAACTTGTACATGAGGAAGCTCGAATCTTCAAGGGTATGATTCTTATTCTTTATCTTTTTGTTTAATTAATAATTGTGCATAAAGGATGATCCGTATATATGGTTTGTAAAAATTTAAAACTCTGATTTTCCACGTTTCTGCTTATTTTATGCAATTTGATTGCGTTCATGAATATTACAAACCTAATAATATTCTCACCTCCTGAGAAGAAAAATGGTACAAAAAGTAAAAGGGTGAGCTCAACTAGCCCAGTAAAAAATATTATGACTTAGATAATATACAATAAATTATCAATAGTCTTCAACAGGGAAAAATTTGATAGAATATAATAGACAACAAGTTTTAGATCAACAACTGCAGCGAAAACAATAATTCATTAGAAGAGTTAAGTAGAGAATGAAATCTACTATCATCTATGAATTTAAAAGTTCATCATCAATACTTTATCCCTGTAACATCAATCAATATACATCCTGAATCAAATATTCATCTTTGCACTACGGGCCAAAGATATTCATTTGTATCACCAGTTGGTCATGTTCATCTCAACACCTGTTCATCTTTGCACTACAGACCAAAGATATTCATCAGGTAATCATTCATCTTTGCACTAAAGGCCAAAGATATTAATCAAGTATCGCCATTAAGGACTGAGGATGATGAAAAATATTTTAGAGAACGAAATCAGTAAGATAAAAGGACAAAGTTTAGAGATTCGTACTTTAGATAATTCAAGTTTAAAAATACTCCATAATAAATCATAATGCAGTAAAATTTAAGAATGACGATCAAAACATGGATACAATCAAAGATAGTAATCATACTAAACATCTGGGACGAAAAAGAGAAAATTTTATTTTTCGGTGAATATTGTCGTATTTGTGAATAGTGCCGTATACGTGAATAGTGTCGTATACGTGAATAGTAATCTCGACACAAAAGGGTAGAAATTCTACAATAAAACTTATATCAATAATTCGGCATAATAATATTGAAGAAAATAATATCATATAAGAATAAAATAACATCCCTTACCTCAAAAGAACAGTATTTCTGAATAGAATATCGGATATGATGCTGAAAGAAACTTGAACTGAATAGCAACTCTCAAAGTATCTAAATACTCACAAAATACGCTCGATAATATATATATATATATATATATATATATATATATATATATATATATAGAGAGAGAGAGAGAGAGAGAGAGAGATAGAGAGAGAAAACTTGTTTCTGGTGTGATTTTCAATTCTAACTAAGCACCCTATTTATAGGAAAATGTTAGAACGCCGAAGCAGACTTAACCTGCTATCTGATGGCTTTACATATTACTATTCATGTCCACCATATTTGAAATAAAATTTTAGCACATTTCTTACCAACCAAAAGTGGGGCCCACCAATTCTAGAAATTTCTAAAATATTTTATCATTTAAACAATAATCAGAAACTTCAATAATTCATAATAAATATCTCTTTTATCAGAAAAATACGAATTTTATGTCCATTCCATAGGAAATTAAATTCTCTACAACTTTGTAGCTTTAAATTTTTCCAAATTCCAAACGAAAAATGCCCGAAATCCACATACGGACGATTTTTAATACCTCCATTCAAACAAAATACTGATAAAATACCTCAGCATTAATTCTTTCATTTATAATCACATAAAATAAATATATCTCTATCCTTCATTTATATCCACATAAAATAAATACTTCTTATCATATAAATCAATAATTAATTATTCACAAATAATATTACAGAATCACAATTATGACAATCAAGCCGTTCCCAGGAAAGATGGGGCTTTCCGATAAAGATTTCTCCTTACTGGCGCGCAATTAGGTGACCAAACCTCTCCTTAAACAGAACTTTCTAGACATTGTCAATAATGCTATCTAATAATATTATTCAAATAATATAAATTATTGATCTAATAATGGAAAATAATGTGCAGTGATAATTATTGAAACAACAATAATATAAAATATCAACGCAGTAATTATTGAATCAATAAAATAAAATATTAAACAATAATTATTATAACAATTATTGAGTAGTTCCTTCTTACGTAAGAATCAATAATTTAAAAATACTATGCAATACCGTGTGCTACTGTGCAACCACGCTTATTATTGTATTTTAACCACCGGATATTCCAATAGTGTTAACGGTAACGATTACGCCGTTATTTATAAAAACTTAAACTTGTCATTTTTTTTCATCCAACCATTTTCCATTATAGGGCCCACAAATGGCTGCGCCGTCGTACGAATATTTCCCAACAGTAAGAATATTCCACGACCAAACGAATATTCCCCGACAACAATGAATATTTTATAACCACTTGCTTATTTTACAAAATTTGCACATTTCACCTATAACCACAACATTATATCAAATTACCTCACTATTATTTCAAGATAATGAATAGAGAAAATTTAATTTTATTTATAATAAGTTAGGGTCTTGCAGTTTTTCTATGGATTAAATAGGATTATTTCTCAGATGATCTTTAACAAGTATTATAAGAATGATTTTTATGTATCAACACTTGTATATAAAAAGAATAAATAAATTCAAATAATATTTATCAAGTATAATAATTAAATCAGTTAAGCACAAATTTATATAGCAAATATTGTTGTTTAACTCAGATAATATATAAGAATATTGTATCTATTATGTAAACTTTTATAAACAATGTCACTTAGTACTATAAGGAATCGTACAGTTCGAATTCCTCTTGGTAGAGGTGTATCTCCGTAGCTTTGCGGCGTCTAAGTACGATAAAATTTATAAGTTTCACAATTGATATTTATATTAATATTTTTAATAGATCACTACGATTCTCAAATTCAGTTCGGATGACTCCTCTTTTTTGGAGGAATATCTCAGTGTCATTTTGAGCTATCAAGTATCGTATCTATTTCACGATATTTATATAAATAATATCGATAAAAGATTACTGAAGACTATAAGGAATCGGTTCGAATTCCTCTCCGTAGAGGTGTATCTCCGTAGTCTTGCGGCACCCAAGTATCCTTTTATATGACAAATAGATGAAATATAGACATATAATGTAAGACCCCAAATTATTAATAAATGAAATTTAATTTCCTCTATTTATTATTTTAAAATAGTAAGGGTTGATTTGATTAATGTGGTTAGTTATGGGTAAAATGCGCAAATATTTCAAATAAGCAAGTGGTCCTAAAATATTCATTGTTGTCGGGGAATATTTGTTTGGTCGTGGAATATTCTTGTTGTCGGGGAATATTCGTACGACGGCGCAGCCTTGTGTGGGCCCCATAACGGAAAGCGATTGGATGAAGAAAACGACAAAAATAAGTTGTTTATAAATAACGGCGTAGTTGTTACCGTTAATACTGTTGGAATTACCCGGTGGTTAAAACACAGTAATACGCGTTGTTGCATAGTAGCACACGGTATTGCACTAATTATTGATTCTTACGTAAGAAGGTACTACTCAATAATTGTTACAGTAATTACTGTTCAATATTGTATTTTATTGATTCAATAATTGCTGCGTTGATATTTTATATTACTGTTGTTTTAATAATTGTCACTACACAGTATTTTCTATTATCGAAACAATAATTTATATTATCTGAATAATATTATTAGATAACATTATTGGCAATGTCTAGAAAGTTCTGTCTAAGGAGAGGTTTGGTCATCTAATTGCGCGCCAGTAAGGAGAGATCCTTATTGGAAAGCCCCCTCTTTCCTGGGAACAGCCTGGTTGCCAGTACTGTGGTTCTGTAATATTATTTGTGTATAATTAATTATTGATCTATATGATGAGGAAAATATTGATTTTATGTGGATATAGATGGAGAAAATTTTTAATGTGACAATTGTTGAAAATTAATATTTTATCTTTTTCTGATAAAATAATTCATTTAAATATATTATTTTAATAATATATTGATGATGATATTTTTATAATGAATGTGGGATATATGAGTATATGAGGAGGAAGAGTATTTTTGTGGTATTAAATGATTAACACATGTTTTGTGTGTTGGTAGACACAATTCTTGACTGAAAATTTATTATTAACTGTAAAATCGCCCGTTTATGGATTTCGGTCAATTTTTGTTTGGAATTTGGAAAAACTTTCTTCTGAAAAGTTGTAGAGAATTGAATTTCCTATAAAAACTCGCCAGATTCGAATTTTCTGATAAAAGGGCTATTTATTATGAATTATTGAAGTTCCGAAATAATTGATTTTTGGAGTTTAAAATGTTTTTTTTAAGAAAAACGTTTTTTGTTGCAATTGAGTGGCTCACATGTGTTATACATGATCTGAAATCAGATTTCTTAGGTGGGCTTGATAATTTTGTAAATATAATATTATTATATTCAATTTTCTGCTTTGGTGTTCTAAACATTTTTCTATAAATAGAGTGCTTAGGTTAGAATTAAAAATCACACCAGAAACACAAGTTTCTCTCTATTTCTCTCTCTATATCGAGTGTATTCTTATGAGTATTTGATACTTTGAGTATTGCTATACGGTGAAAGTTTCCTTCAGCACTATATCTAGTATTCTAGTCAGAAGTACCGTCTTTCCGAGGTAAGGGATGTTATTTCTTCTTAAATGATATTATTTTATTCAATATCATTATGCCGAAGTATTGATCTGAATTTTTATCAAATTTGGAACTTTTCATGTCAGGGTTACTATTCATGAGTTACTATTCACGAGTTACTATTCACGAGTTACTATTCACCGAAAAATGAAATTTTCTTCTTTTCGTCCAAAATATCTATTCTGGATACTAGCTTTGATTGTATCCATGTTTTGATCATTCTTGAATTTTACTCCACTATGATTATTTATGAGGTATTTTTGGACATGGAATAGCTGAAATACGAATCCTTAATATTTATTCTTTTGTTTCACTGGATTCGTTTTCTTTAAAATATTTTTCGTCATCCTCAGTCCTAAATGATGATATAATTGAATATCTTTGGCCTGTAGTGCAAAGATTGATGATTTCTGATGAATATCTTTGGCCCGTAGTGCAAAGATGAACAGGTGTTGAGATGAACATGATCGACTGGTGATACAAATGAATATCTTTGGCCTGTAGTGCAAAGATGAATATTTGATTAAAGATGGTTATTGATTGTTGTTACAGGGATAAAATATTGATGATGGACTTTTAAATCTTAGAAGATAGTAGAACTAATTCTCTACTTGACTCTTCTAATGGCTTGCTGTTTTCGCTGCAGTTATTGATTTAAAACTTGGTGTCTATTGTATTCTATTGAATTTTTCCCTGTTGAAGACTAACGATAATTTGTTGTATATTATCTTAGTCATAATATTCTTTACTGGGCTAGTTAAGCTCACCCTTTTCCTTGTTGTTCCATTTTCTTCTCAGGAGGCGAGAATGTAGCGAGTACTAGTCGGGGTGTGAAATGATGGTTCAAGACAGTTATTTTAGCAGTCCTCACTATTTTGTAAAATAGTATATCAATAAGTATAATGAGGACTTAATTGAGTATGAATACTGTCTAGATGACAATATTTGTATTTAAACTCACAGTATATGTGTTGTCGTATTTTGCACGACAATTGTAATAATAAAGTTGTAGTTATTTTCTGTACCATGTATTTGGCGACTCAGAATGAGTTGGATGGATTGGACCTGTTTTGGGGGCGTCACAGTTGGTATCAGAGCTTAGGGATATGATCTCTGGAGGAGATCGGGGAATAGAACTAGGAGGGGAGAGACGAGTAAATCCTTCGCTAGTATGTCCTACCTAAGCTTATTTGTTGGTCGGTCATAATATAGGGATATTATGTGATTTGTTAATTTATTAAATTAACCCTTGTTTTATAGCAGTATTTGAGAATGTCGACTGAGAATGTTAACAGTGGAGTAAATGAGACTATTCAATGACAAGTACTTTCCTGAAAGTATTCGTCTTATGAAGGAGGTAGAGTTTATTAGACTGGAGCAGAATAACATGATGTTGTCCCAGTACGAGGCGAAATTTGCAGAGTTGTCCAGGTTTGCACCTCATTTGGTAGAGAATGAGGAACGTATGACACGGATGTTTCTGAGAGATTTGAAACCCGGCATACGTCAATATCTCATTTCTCATAAATTTTCTCTCTATTCAGATGTTGTCAACAGGGCTCAATTATTAGAGCGAGATAGCGAGTATGGTCAATCGAGGGACCACAACCAGGATTATACCAGTGACAGCAGTCATCAGAACAACGATAACCAGCGGAGAAAGAAGAATACGGACAAGAACGGCAACCACTTTGGTGGTAATCGTGGCCATGAATATAGAAGAAGCGAGTCGGGAGGAGATTTTAAAAAGAGGAGATTCAACAATGATAATACGAAGACGTCAGCACCAGCAGCAACTGGTTCCAAGGGAGGAGAGCGACCACCGGTCATATGCTATAAGTGCGGAAAAGAAGGACATATCAGCCCAAACTGCCCCCAACAGTTTAAGGTATGTTATAACTGTGGAAAGGAAGGACATATCGCTCGAGATTGTACTGTAGCGAAACCAAGTCCAACGGGGGTGGTGACTCAAAAAGCTGTCCCAGAAAAGTCAAAGTCAACGGTTCCTGGAAGAGCGTTTTTCGTGACTGGTCAGAATGCGAGGAACCCGAACGAAGTTAGCACGGGTTAGTTAATTATAAATTTTTGCGAAGTCTATATCTTATTAGATACCGGTTCTACCCATTCATTTATCTCTTGCTTGCGTTCAACGTTTAAACTTGACTCCGGAGAAATTAGACTTTGACTTATCTGTTGAAACTCTGTTAGGAGAAATTTTCTTCACATCCATTGTTTATAAATCTTGTTTGATCCAAGTTGGCACCATCACATTACCTGTTGACCTTATCTCTTTAAAGATACTTGCTTTTGATGTGATTTTAGGAATTGATTGGTTAACTACTCATCATGCCAAAATTGATTGCTTTAGTAAGGTTGTTAGTTTTCATATTCCTAAGCAACCTATTATTCAAATTCAAGCAACCAAACTATTGAAGTCAAACTCTTTCATATCAAGCCGTAAAGTCATTCGTTTATTGAAAAACGGATGTCAAGCTTTCTTAGCTATGTTATGGACTTGAACAAAAATACGTCAGATTTGAATGATATTTCTATTGTTAGTAAATCCCTGACGTATTTCCTGAAGAATTTCTTGGCCTACGTGTGATATTGAATTTTGTATCATCTTTGAATCTGGTACAAAACGCACTTCTAAAATCTCATATTGAATGGCTCCTATTGAACTTCAGGAGTTAAAAACCTAACTGTAGAAGTTTGTACCCGAGCCTCTATCTGGTGACTTCCTTTGTGGAATGCACTAAAGCCAGACTTTCCGTAGGGGATACCATATTCGTGTGGTAGTAAACTGATAGGTTTCATTGTGACGTGCTATCCAAGATTGGGATATGAGTCACAGTTGAGAGCAACCTAAGTCAGTAATCGAAATACGTAGCTTTCTAGTTATTATCGGAGATTCGTAAAAGGATTTTCTCGAATCGCTACTCCATTAACTCAGCTGACTCGAAAAGATACAAACTTCGAATGGACCGAGGAATGTGAGAAGAGCTTCCAAGAATTCAACATGCGACACCGACGTTGGCTCGAGCTGTTGAAAGATTTCGATCACACCATCCAATACTATCCTAGAAAAGTAAACGTGGTAGCTGACGCATTGATCGTATGCGAGTACGAGTGCGATATTGTTGAACACAATGACCTATTTTGTATAATTTATAAATGATAGAGATAGAGTTAATGACTCTAGGGACCCACGTGATGATATACGAGTAAAATCGACTTTAATCGATAACGTTAAAGCCACTCAAGCTACAGACCTGGAGCTGATGAATATAAAGAAGAAGGTGCAAGAATGTGTTATTCTAGAAGTAAGAGTCGATGAAGAGAAGAAAGCTCAAGCCTTCAATTTATTTGAAATCCTCGATCGAGTAGGAACTGTGGCCTATAGACTCGCCTTAACGCTAAGTATGTCACGTGTTCATAACGTTATTTACGTATCGATGTTACGTAAATATGTGGACGACCCGAACCACGTTATTGAGTTAGAACCAAATGAGATAGCTGAAGACTTAACGTACGAAGAGGTACCTGTCAAGATCTTGGATAGGAAGGAGCATGTCCTACGCACGAAGGTCTTATCACAAGTTAAAGTTTTGTGGAGAAACCATGTTATTGAGGAAATGACCTGAGAGTTGGAAACGGAAATGAAAGCGAGGTATCCTCATCTTTTCGAAACATCAGGTACGTATGTCAATTTCGAGGACGAAATTTCATAAGGAGGGGAGGTTGTAAGACCCCAAATTATTAATAAATGAAATTTAATTTCCTCTATTCATTATTTTAAAATAGTAAGGGTTGATTTGATTAATGTGGTTAGTTATGGGTAAAATGCGCAAATATTTCAAATAAGCAAGTGGTCCTAAAATATTCATTGTTGTTGGGGAATATTTGTTTGGTCGTGGAATATTCTTGTTGTCGGGGAATATTCGTACGACGGCGCAGCCTTGTGTGGGCCCCATAACGGAAAGCGATTGGATGAAGAAAACGACAAAAATAAGTTGTTTATAAATAACGGCGTAGTTGTTACCGTTAATACTGTTGGAATACCCGGTGGTTAAAACACAGTAATACGCGTTGTTGCATAGTAGCACACGGTATTGCACTAATTATTGATTCTTACGTAAGAAGGTACTACTCAATAATTGTTACAGTAATTACTGTTCAATATTGTATTTTATTGATTCAATAATTGCTGCGTTGATATTTTATATTACTGTTGTTTTAATAATTGTCACTACACAGTATTTTCTATTATCGAAACAATAATTTATATTATCTGAATAATATTATTAGATAACATTATTGGCAATGTCTAGAAAGTTCTGTCTAAGGAGAGGTTTGGTCATCTAATTGCGCGCCAGTAAGGAGAGATCCTTATTGGAAAGCCCGCTCTTTTCTGGGAACGGCCTGATTGCCAGTACTGTGGTTCTGTAATATTATTTGTGTATAATTAATTATTGATTTATATGATGAGGAAAATATTGATTTTATGTGGATATAGATGGAGAAAATTTTTAATGTGACAATTGTTGAAAATTAATATTTTATCTTTTTCTGATAAAATAATTCATTTAAATATATTATTTTAATAATATATTGATGATGATATTTTTACAATGAATGTAGGATATATGAGTATATGAGGAGGAAGAGTATTTTTGTGGCATTAAATGATTAACACATGTTTTGTGTGTTGGTGGACACAATTCTTGACTGAAAATTTATTATTAACTGTAAAATCGCCCGTTTGTGGATTTCGGTCAATTTTTGTTTTGAATTTGGAAAAACTTTCTTCTGAAAAGTTGTAGAGAATTGAATTTCCTATAAAAACTCGCGAGATTCGAATTTTCTGATTAAAGGGCTATTTATTATGAATTATTGAAGTTCCGAAGTTCTGAAATAATTGATTTTTGGAGTTTAAAATGTTTTTTTTAAGAAAAACGTTTTTTGTTGCAATTGAGTGGCTCACATGTGTTATACATGATCTGAAATCAGATTTCTTAGGTGGGCTTGACAATTTTGTAAATATAATATTATTATATTCAATTTTCTGCTTTGGTGTTCTAAGCATTTTTCTATAAATAGAGTGCTTAGGTTAGAATTGAAAATCACACCAGAAACACAAGTTTCTCTCTATTTCTCTCTCTATATCGAGTGTATTCTTGTGAGTATTTGATACTTTGAGTGTTGCTATACGGTGCAAGTTTCCTTCAGCACTATATCTAGTATTCTAGTCAGAAGTACCGTCTTTCCGAGGTAAGGGATGTTATTTCTTCTTAAATGATATTATTTTATTCAATATCATTATGCCGAAGTATTGATCTAATTTTTTTATCAAATTTGAAACTTTTCATGTCGGGGTTACTATTCACGAGTTACTATTCACGAGTTACTATTCATGAGTTACTATTCACGAGTTACTATTCACCAAAAAATGAAATTTTCTTCTTTTCGTCCAAAATATCTATTCTGGATACTAGCTTTGATTGTATCCATGTTTTTATCCTTCTTGAATTTTACTCCACTATGATTATTTATGAGGTATTTTTGGACATGGAATAGCTGAAATACGAATCCTTAATATTTATTCTTTTGTTTCACTGGATTCGTTTTCTTTAAAATATTTTTCGTCATCCTCAGTCCTAAATGATGATATAATTGAATATCTTTGGCCTGTAGTGCAAAGATTGATGATTTCTGATGAATATCTTTGGCCCGTAGTGCAAAGATGAACAGGTGTTGAGATGAACATGATCGACTGGTGATACAAATGAATATCTTTGACCTGTAGTGCAAAGATGAATATTTGATTAAAGATGGTTATTGATTGTTGTTACAGGAATAAAATATTGATGATGGACTTTTAAATCTTAGAAGATAGTAGAACTCATTCTCTACTTGACTCTTCTAATGGCTTGCTGTTTTCGCTATAGTTATTGATTTAAAACTTGTTGTCTATTGTATTCTATTGAATTTTTCCCTGTTGAAGACTAACGATAATTTGTTGTATATTATCTTAGTCATAATATTCTTTACTGGGCTAGTTGAGCTCAGCCTTTTCCTTGTTGTTCCATTTTCTTCTCAGGAGGCGAGAATGTAGCGAGTACTAGTCGGGGTGTGAAATGATGGTTCAAGACAGTTATTTTAGTAGTCCTCACTATTTTGTAAAATAGTATATCAATAAGTATAATGAGGACTTAATTGAGTATGAATACTGTCTAGATGACAATATTTGTATTTAAACTCACAGTATATGTGTTGTCGTATTTTGCACGACAATTGTAATAATAAAGTTGTAGTTATTTTCTGTACCATGTATTTGGCGACTCAGAATGGGTTGGATGGATTGGACCTGTTTTGGGGGCGTCACATATAAAATTGTGTATAACAATGTATATTCGTATATCTATATATATATAAAGCAAGTAAGAAATAATTCAACAAAAGTTAAACTTAAATGACTTATCTCAGTACTTGGACCAACTTTCTCTTCTAAAAAAATCAGAACTTTTGTAAGAAGAGATACAGAGTTTTTAGAGAGAATGTAGGCAATGAGAGTATGCTTTGCTTTTCACTAAATTGTTAAAAATCAAATGAATAAAATACTCACTATTTATAGATTTTTGAAGTTGGGGGCAAAAATATAATTTGTGAAAACTAATTTTGAATGCATGGTTCAGATAATCAATTTTTGAATTTAACGGTCCAGATGAAAACAAATTTCACGCGGAGGAACTTGATATTCCGCCCGGGCCAAATTCAAATTACTTATCATTTATTACTCTTATTTGACCACATGGTTTTTAAAAGCAATTTGCCAACACATGCAAACATTATAGCCTATACACGGTTTCAAGCATGGTCCCAAAAAAGAGTGTCACACACACACACACATAGTTTTTAGAAATAATTGCCAGCACATGCATACACTTAGTATATATATATATAAATGATGCATGCATGAATTGTTATATATATACATATATTTTAATACACATATATGTACGAATGTATGCATTAAAAGCATTTTTGCCCAACTTTAATATTGAAAACAAATAGGATCTCCTTGTCTTGATTATTTATATGAATCAATTTATTTAACACTTGACATTTAAGTTATCAAGCTCAATAAAAATTAATTCAAATAAAATTAGAAAATAATTTAGATAAAATAAATACTTGCATATTTATTTAATTACTACATAATTGTTATCATCAAAATATATAAAATAAGACGTATCAGTCTCATAGTTTGGGAAAAATTAATTAATTAATTATATATATATATATATATATATATATATATATATATATATATGTATATCTGTGTGTGTGTGTGTGTATTTAAAGCTGTAAGACCCCAACTTTTTATAAATGAAATTGAATTTCCTCTATTTATTATTTTGAAATAGTAAGGGGTTGTTTGATTAATGTGGTTAGTTATGGGTAAAATGCGCAAATATTTTAAATAAGCAAGTGGTTATAAAATATTCATTGTTGTCAGGGAATATTCATTTGGTCGTGGAATATTCTTGTTGTCGGGGAATATTCGTACGATGGCGCAGCGATTTGTGGGACACATAACGGAAAACTGTTAGTGAAGAAAACGACAATTTTGAGCTTTTTTATAGATAACGGCGTAGTTGTTACCGTTAACACTATTGAAATACTCGGTGGTTAAAATACAATAATACGCGGTGTTGCACAATAGTACACAGTATTGCATAATATTTTTGGATTATTGATTCTTACGTAAGAAGGCACTAATCAATAATTGTTACAGTAATTACTGTTCAATATTTTATTTTATTGATTCAATAATTGCTACGTTTATATTTTATATTATTGTTGTTTCAATAATAGTCATTGCACAGTATTTTCTATTATCAAATCAATAATTCATATTATTTGAATAATATTATTAGATAGCATTATTGGCAATGTCTAAGGAATTTCTGTCTAGGAAAGGGGTTTGGTCACCTAATTGCGCGCCAGTAAGGAAAAATCTTTATCGGAAAGCCCCCTCTTTCCTGGGAACGACCTGGTTGTCATAATTGTGATTCTGTAATATTATTTGTGAATAATTAATTATTAATTTATATGATAAGAAAATATTTATTTTTATGTGGATAAAAATGAAGGAATTAATGTTGAAGTGTTTTATCAGTATTTTGTCAGAATGGAGGTATTAAAAATCATCCGTATGTGGATTTCGGTCATTTTTTGTTTGGAATTTGGAAAAACTTTCTTCTACAAAGTTGTAGAGAATTAAATTTCCTATGAAATGGACATAAAATTCGTATTTTTCTGATAAAAGGGTATTTATTATGAATTATTGAAGTTTCAGAAATAAATAATTTTATTAAAAATATGGGTGGGCCCTACTTTTGGTTGTTGTGAAAAACTTTGAATTTGGTGGGCCCCACTTGTGGTGTGCTAAAATTGGTTTCAAAAGTGGCGTGCTTGAAAATTTTGATAAAATATTATTTTATTAATTTAGTCTGCTTTGGCGTGCTAGCATTTTCCTATAAATAGGGTGCTTAGTTTGAATTGAAAATCACACCCGTGACACCCCAAATCTGGGTACTTCATTCCCATAAGACTTGGAGTTCACTTTCCATATACTCATACTAACTACCCAAATATAATAGAATTTAAACCATAAATCCTCCCATTAAAAAGGGTTACATTATTAAGTTCAATAAAATCTCCCAAGTTATCTAACCTTTAACATAAATTAAGTGCGGAAATAAAATAATTACATCACATCATTTAAATAAAGTCTATCATCATGATAATAAATGAAATTACAAGTCTTCATCACTTGAATATTTTTCCCTTTCCTTTGCTAGTGGTAGGTTCATCGACCTTCTCAACTTTAGCTGCAATGAGTGTAAATATATGCAAGAGTGAGCAAAACAAATGCTCACTAGATATAGCAATGAATCAACAAAAGAATAATAACTGTCAATGAATAGGCTCATCACAATTGAATAGTACTCTATCAATGATAACCAAGAACTGAAATCAAAATATGAAATATATCTGAGGGTCATAAGACCACGAACTATGTCAACGGTTACAAGTAATCTTTCAACTTTAACCTAAACAGTTATACTGTAGGGACTTCACGTACTTAGGGGGATTAACCCTTCATACCATGTATTGTACACAAACATCTAAATGCATCGCGTATCCCCTATAATAGGGTTGTTATTCTCAGTTTTAGAGTACAAGTCCACACCAAAGAAAGTTCGTTTTGAATAAGCTTCAAAGGGTAATTTAGAGTTTAATAACCATCAACTAAAGGATTAGTTGAATCAATAAGGTGTGATAACACTACTGTTAATCAATAATAATATAATATGGAACAATGAATATTCACAGGTGAACTAACTATATATTAAACTCATGCTTAGAAATAACTAAAAAGCATAAGTATTGAATAAAACAATAAACCTTGCTTGAACTATAGTAAGCTAAGGCTATGATCTTAAGATAAAAGAATTAAGTTATGACCATTTACTAAGAAATAACAAGCTTAGAATGAAACTTGCTCAAAATAACAATAATATTTCGCATTGCGTTAAGTAAATGAAACATAACAACTCAGTTAAAGATTTGAGTTCAAGAATTTGCTTAATTAAGGTTTAGGGTAAGAAACATGCTCAATGTAAAGAGGTAAGGTTTAGAAACTTGTCTCGTGCGTAAGCTATAATTTACAACTCACGTTCACCTATACATAGTATTAGAATTACAATATCTGTTAGATATACTAACATCCACTTTCCAAAATAACACTCACTTCTAGCTAAACTTGTTATTTTAGTACACGTCTTACTTTACCATATACATTTCAGAACTCATAAGTGTTAATTTCACAACACTTATCTACCATTCATTGTGTACACTAAGTCTTAACATAACACGTTAGTAACTTACTAACCCTTTTTCAACTTTGAAATTATCAAAGACATGATACGGTTCTGTTTTGACATCCTCATTACATATTTGTTACCTCAACATAACATTAGACCAAGTTACAATGGGTGTCCAAAGTCAGCAGAAGTAGCAGACTTTATTGGGTCTGACTGACTAATGGCACGGTCGCGCCATAATTGCCTTAGAGTCCGGCGCGTCCACGCGGCAGCTCGGCACCAGTACTAGTTTTGCAGAATGCGAGTTTTGACTCTGTTCTAAGCTAACTAACACGAATTTCATCCACAAAACAGTAAATGAAGCATACCCAATTGACATAGGACTCATACAAACATGATTCCTCACATATACATTAACTTAGAACAATTAAACAACAACTACAACTAATTTAAATCCTTTAAATTCCATATTTTATACAAAAAACCATTTTTGACATCCTTTACAAAAATCATCACTGTAATTACAATTCTTGTCCAAATTAACTCATTCAAACTACGCTCTCTTCGTTTCTTAATGAACTAACATATTCAAGGCTCAATTTACAGATTGGTTTACAAATTAACCAAAAATTCAGTACTTTCACAAGTCATATATATAAACATGCACTGAAAATAATTTTCTTTCTTTTTAACCGTAATTAACATACTAATTCATGTCTAACTACAAACTCTAACATCACAAACACATACAATCTCCATAATTCAGTTGTATAGCAACAATTAAAAAAATTTGAATTCACAGCAACTATAAAACTTGAAATTTTTTTGCTATAAAACACACACACACACACACACACACACACACACACACACACACACACACACACACACACACATATATATATATATATATATATATATCAAGGTTATAGAACATACCTTCAATTACTTAGTAATCCTTGATAACCACAAAGAATCATTTGGAAAACACAGACTTCCTCTCAATATCTCTCTATTCTCTCTCAACTTCTCTCTGTAATCTTCTTCTTTCTTTCTTCTTAGGCTTAGGCCAAATGTTTTTTTCTACGTAAAATAAAACTTAACCCAACGCACACACCCAAACGTCTGAAACCGACGTATACTTATTATTATAATAATTACATATTAGTTATAAAATATATTTATTTATTATTTGATTAATTTTATTTATTATAATAAAATTTAAAATTCAAAAGCCATAAGGCTTGTTTGGCAAAACTCTTTAAAATAAAGACTTAATATTTTAAGTCTTGTTTGGTTAAATCAATTTAAAACTACTTTAATTTTATTTTAATAAACCATTTACACTATAGTTAATAATCTCATATTATTTATTTAGATTTCTATATCCAATAAACACACTAAATAAATTTTTCACTTAATTCAATTATCACAAAATTATAATCTCATTATAATTTTATTTAATAAATTAACATACCATTTTAAATTATTAAATTAAAAAAGTAATATAGCATTTCATATTATCTTATAACTTTCCAACTATTAAATTAAATTAAATTAGAATATTATCTAATAAATTTAATTCACAAATATTTACTAACAACAACCACATCAATAAAATAACAATTACATCAATAAAATATTTATTTAACTTAATAAATATTTTAAATTACAAATAAAATCTTAGATTGTTACATCCTTCCCTCCTTACAAGGATTCTGTCCCCAGAATCACCACTCAAACAAGTCATTCGTCACATTTTTCCCTCTTTACAAAGATTTTGTCCCCAAAATTGAAGACATAGTTTAAACAAATAACTCAGGGTAATTTTTTATCATTTCATTTTCGAGTTCCCACGTAGCCTCTTCGACTTTGTGATTTCTCCATATCACCTTCACAGAAGGTATCACCTTATTCCTGAGCACTTGTTCTTTCCTGTCGACTATCTGGATAGGAACCTCTTCATAAGACAAATCTCTACGGAATTGTAACGGTTCATACTCAATCAAATGTTAATAATCAGATTTATATGGTCGCAACATCGACACATGAAAAACATTGTGAACATGTTCTAATTCTGGAGGTAAAGCTACCTCGTAAGCCACTTCTCCCACTCTTTGCAGTATCTCGAATGGTCCAATAAACCTTGGGTTGAGCTTTCCTTTCTTGCCAAAACGAATTTTCCCCTTCCAAGGAGAAACTTTCAGGAAAATAAAATTTCCTACGTCAAATTTACGATCTTGTCTGTGTTGATCAACATATTTTTTCTGTGTATCTTGAGCAGCTACCAGTCTTTCTCTGACGAGTTCGATAATTTCAACGGTCTGTTGTACCAATTTTGGTTCTAACAGTTGATATTCACCAACTTCATCCCAGCATAGTGGAGTTCTGCATTTCCTGCCGTACAATGCCTCGTATGGCGGCATGCCAATGCTTTCATGGTAACTGTTGTATGAAAATTCCACCAACGGCAGATGATCATCCCAATTTCCTTTAAAATCCATGATGCATGCTCTAAGCATATCCTCTAACGTCTGGATTGTTCGTTCGCTTTGACCATCAATTTGCGGATGGTACGCCGTACTCATCTTCAATTGTGTTCCCATGCATTCTTATAGTTTCTTCCAGAAGTTTGATATGAACCTCGAATCTCTGTCTGATACAATTGATATGGGAACTCCGTGTCTTGAGACGATCACCTTGACGTACAATTTTGCCAGCTGATCGAGATTAAATCTAATCTTTATTGGCAAAAAGTGTGCTGATTTCGTTAATCTATCTACGATCACCCATATCACATCGTATCCTTTTTGAGTCGTGGGAAGACCTACCACAAAATCTATTGTGATATGCTCCCACTTCCACTCCGGTATTTCCAACGGCTGAAGTAATCCGCTTGGTCTTTGATGCTCGGCCTTCACTCTCTGACATGTCAAGCACTTTGCAACGTATTCTGCAACGTCTCTTTTCATATTTGGCCAGCAAAATTGTCATCGCAAATCTTTATACTTTTCGGATGAATAGAATTTCTTGAGCTATGAGCTTCTGTCAAGATTTCTTCCTTAACTTCCTATATTGCTGGAACCCAAATTCGTCCTTCGAATCTTAGCATTCCTTCAGTATCAACCATATACTTCACCTCTTTACCCTCGACCACACTTTCCTTTATTTTTCTACATTCTTCATCTTGTAGTTGACCATTTTTCACCTTGTCCACCAAAGTTGGACTAGCTTCCATCTGGTGCAATCTTTCGTCGGATTCTTTTGGAAATTTGATTTCCAGCTCTAACTTTGCCATTGCTGAAATGAGCTCCTCCTGTTTGGTTAATAACATCAACTTCTCACGACCATTCCTACTCAAGGCATCTACAACCACATTTGCTTTACCTTGATGATAAAAGATCTCACAATCATAATCTTTTATTAAGTCCATTCATCTCCTTTGACGCATGTTCAGGTCCTTCTGCGTGAAAATATACTCCAGACTCTTATGGTCTATGTATATCTCGCATTTCTCTCCATAGAGATAGTGTCTCCATATCTTCAGAGAAAACACCACCCCAACCAACTCTAAATCATGAATCGGATACCCTTTCTCGTAGTCCTTCAATTGCCTTGATGCATACACAATGACTTTACCGTTCTGCATAAGGACACAACCTAATTCATTATGTGAGGCATCACTATACACCACAAAGTTTTATGTATTATCTAGTAATGACAACACAGGTGCCACACTGAGCCGCTTCTTTAATTCCGTAAAACTCTCTTCGCACTTTTCCGTCCAAACAAATTTGACAGCTTTTCTCGTTTAATTCGTCAACGAAGTGGCAATCTTGAAAAAATCCTGGATAAACCATTTGTAATATCCAGCCAATCCCAAAAAACTTCTTACTTCTGATGGAGTTCTTGGTTGTTTCCAATTTATCACAGCTTTGACTTTTGATGGATCCACTGAAATCCCATCTTTGTCAATTACATGGCTGAAAAATTGTACACGTTCCATCCAAAATTCACATTTAGAGAATTTCGCGTATAACTTTTCTTTTCTTAGTGTCTCGAACGTCAAACGTAAATTTTCCATGTGTTCTTCTTAAGATTTGGGGTATACCAAAATATCATCGATAAATACCACCATAAACTTGTCTAAAAATGGTTTAAACACCCTGTTCATCAAATCCATGAACGCTGCAGGGGCATTTGTCAAACCAAAAGACATAACCAAAAATTCGTAATGTACATACCGAGTTTGGAATGACGTCTTCGGTACATCCTCCTTCCTTACTTTCAATTGATGATACCCACTTCTCAAATCTATCTTCGAGAAGTATCTAGCACCCTTCAATTGATCAAACAAGTCATCTATTCTTGGCAATGGATATTTATTTTTAATAGTGACTTTGTTTAATTCCCTATAATCAATGTAAAGTCGCATTGTCCCAACCTTCTTCTTCACGAATAACATCGGCGCTCCCCACGGTGATACGCTTGGTTGAATATACTTCTTATCTAACAGTTCTTGTAGTTGTACCATCAGTTCCTTCATCTCTACCGGAGCCATTCTGTACGGGGCCTTCGATATTGGAGCAGTTCCTGGCGCTAAGTCGATCACAAACTCGATTTCTCTGTCAGGTGGAAGTCCTGGCAAATCTTCCAGAAAAACTGTTGGTCGAAAAACCGATCAATAAACATGCGCAAGTATACGCGGTCTAAAAAGCAATACAGTGATAAGTAGAGTGTCGTACCCACGATGAACTATCACTAATATTTACCAAGTACCGACTTTGTATCGCTAAAGTCTTATTCGAACAGCAATAAATGGAAGTGTGATAAATCTAGTTAAAACTAATTAACAAAGCAAGTAAATGGATAACGAATGGTAATCGAAGGAAATACATGCTAAGGTTACAACTTCACCCCACTCAGGCATTCTATCGAACACCTGGCATGCTATGCTTCATCAAACTACCTACCCTTCTCTCGTTGGTCTTAATGGTCACGACAATTTGTCAACCGAGAACACACAGGTGCTTATGCACCTCTGTCGAGGTGTGCACAAACATATTTGTTAGGTTTGTAATATTCATGAACGCAATCAAATTGCACAAGATAAGGGAAACGTGATAAAATAGAGTTTTAAAATTTTACAAACCATATACCCGGATCATCCTTTATGCACAATTATTAATTAAACGAAAAGATAAAGAACAAGAATCATACCCATGAAGATTCGAGCTTCCTCAGGTACAAGTTCACCTCCAAATCCTTTTCACGTTCAACTTGAATCCACCGGGTTTGGTTCATTCCTTTGATCAACGTTAGCCACCTAAGTGTTTGGCCTCTAGAGGTAATCCACCAAGGAAGAAGAAAGATTTAAGAAGATGGGTATTTGGTAAAACCCTAGTTTTTCTATCTCTCATAGAAAGGGGTGTACTCTCCTAACTATTAGAATTACGTATTCACGTGTTTTGTGAAAGTGTCAACCACCCTCACCCATAATAAGACTCCTCTTATTTATTGATGTGGGCAACCCTCCTTAACAATTAAGGGATTAGGTTTTATTTTAATTAATTAAAATCCTTTAATTAATTAGGCTCCCAATCTCATTATGAATAATTAATTAAACTCTTTTAATTAATTAGCCTCCTAATCTTATTAAGATATATGAGAGTACTTTTATTAATTAATTTTTACACTCTTTTAGGAATTAAATAGTAATAATAGTAATAATAATAATAAGACTCCTCTTATTAATTTATATTTAATATTTCTAAAATATTAAATAATAAATATTAAGCTATTTAATTTATTCTATCACTATAGATTAAATTAAATATACTTAACTTATTATTACGATTATGTCATTAACTTCTTAAATAAGTATTTTACTTTTTATGGTGTGACCCTTTAGGTTCTCCATGTTAAACCGGTTGTGAATAAATCAATTAGAACAATTCTAATCTTATTTAAATAAATAAATTAAACTATTAATTTATTTAAATAAATAATATTTATTCTGCAACAGGGATAAGCCTCCCTAGCGATTAACGACTTTCCAGATAATATAAATTTTAACATTAATCATAAAAGAACCTTTGAGTAAATAGTTACCGTACAATTCAATCCTTCCACCATACAATGTCCCAATTAAATATAAGATATGGAATTACTGTCAAGTCTTAATTTATTTAATTATATGTATTTCGACCTTTAAACACACAACTCCAAATAATGCAAATTAGAAACTCCTTTCTAATTTCTTTTTGCCTTGGCCAAGGACTACGGGTTGTCATTTATCGAATCACATAGGACATTTCTCTTCTTTTACTAGAAGTAGTAGATTCTTTATTGATCATACATTATCTCTATGTACAACTTATTATACCCAATCATACCATTTGATATACCCTAAGGGTCTTAAGGAATAAGTCAAAGTATAACTCATCATACACAAGATACTATAATGGCCTCAAGTCCAAGGATCACTTGTACTACTATCACTATATGAATTCTTATTGACAGGCAAGTAAAACTGCATTAGGTATTCCTTAGCGAGCCACGTTTAGTGTACTTATTCTCCAATAAGCACCTACATACTTGCTTTAATGTTTCCACATAAATGATCATGAGATCAATCATCCTCATCTAATGAGCAAGCAACGTATGTACCAATCTTCCAGATTCACTATTCCCTTATTTAGTAATCTAATGATTGGGAACTATTTTAGTTTTAAGCTTTCTAAGAATTTAGATCTGATTAGAATGATCATCATCATTATTTTAAAAGCATTGCTTAAAACTATGGGTTTATCACATATTATAAAACAACATCATGTAGATAATTAAAAACCTTTAATAAATTAATACTTTTATTAATAAATAAATAAGATTTTTACAAAGTATATGCTTTATCATCAAACATGATTGGCTTGTGTGCATACTAGTTTCAATCTCCCACTTGCACTAAAGCCAATCGCCATGGTATCTCATACCCTTCTTCTCTATGTGACGATTATCCTGCTATTTGATAAGATTTAGTTAATGGATATGTAATGTTATTCTTGAGATTTCACTATTTCTATAGTGATTCCCATCTTTCAATGATTCCTATAATCAAAATGAAAGTGCCACAACACATGTTTAGATCCAAGATGAGACTTAGAAACTATTCCTAGTTCTGTAATAAACTTTTCATCCAAACAATCAACTTGCAGCTTCTACAACTATATACTTTTTCTTTATCACTAAACCAGTAACTATTTGCTGTTTGGAACCTTTTAAATTCACTGCACCACTATTCAAAGTAACCCTTTACCTTAAAGTGGATTTTCTGTCGTCTTGGCCTGTCTAAAAAACTTGAGTATGTTAAGCCCTCTAGTTTTAATTTAGACCCACCATAAATTTTAATCACATCCTTAGTGTCAGTTAAGTACTTTAAGATATTTTTCACTGTTTTACAGTGATCTTCTCCAGAATATGACCGATCAACATTAGGTCTCATATATTTCATTGCATACATGATTGTCACTCATGCGATCTCTCTTTTTAGAGTCTATGGAGACTATTAAGAGTGATACACTCCATGACTCATCAACATGAGACATCTCTTAGAGTTTGCCATGCTAAACGACTTTAGCATCAAATGAATATGCGTTCCTTGGATTAAGTCGAGCATCCTCTTGAATCTATCTATATAGATTTGTATCTCCAATTAAGATACTCTTCCCAAATCATTCATGGAGGAATGTTTAGACAACTTTATCTTACTGATTCTAGCATTGACATGTCATTCCTTATCCGTGGTATATCAACATATAATACTAGGAATGTCACGATGCTCCCACTGACCCTTTTATACACACTTGGTTCATTCTTATTTGTGATAAAATCAAACTCTTTAGATTTGTTTCATCAAAACGAATGTTCCATTTTTGATAAGCTTGCTTCAATCCATTTCTTTGAGTTTCTACAACTCTTACCTCATCGTATGTAACTGGATCATCATCTTCTATGATATGTACCTCATCATCATCATATATAATGAATCCATACCTCCCAGGTATCTTCGGTACTATTCCAGATTTACGATTCGGTTGTGGTACAATAGGTCTTTCTACATGTTCGTCTTATTTAACTTATAGTGTTTTGTGATTCTTGAACTCTTCAAGATCTATTATCCTCCCACTAGCCCCGTCAATGATAAACCTATTTATCTTAGAAGGTAGGATGTTTCGTAATAAACACCTTTTGCTAAGTAGGATTATAGAACATATACCCTAAACTTACTTTAGGATGTCTCACAAATTTGTACTTGTCATATCTTGTCCCAAGCTTATCCTTTGAAACCATTTTTTCATAGATATGCAGCCATTTCTAGAACATTATCCCATAAGGATACTGGAATGTCGGTAAAATCATTATGGATCGCACCTTGTCCAACAAGGTACGATTTTTTCTTTCAGATACATCAATCAATTATTGTGTATCAGGAGGCGTCCATTGTGAGAAAATCATTTGAGGTGATCTAGAAACTCATTGCACAAGTATTCCTTTCTTGACCTGATCAAAGAATCCTAACACTTTGCCAATTTATTTTACTTCTGAATACTTTGAACCTTTCAAATAATTCACACTTGTATTTCAGCAAATACACACATTTAACTCTTTGAATGATCATATTCTTTTCTTATACTAATTTGTTCAATATGTAAAATTATTTTCACGTAAGTCAAGTATACTAAATCCATTAAGCAATATTCCAATTCTATACAAAATATTATTATTATAAATAGAACAACAATTGTTCTTAAATATAATACCAAAGATTTAATTGTCCAACAACAAAATAGAATTAATGTTTGTAACAAGTACTGGAATACAATAACAATTTATTGACTTAATAGATTTTTCCGTAAGCATTGCTAAACTATAAGTTCCTATAGCTAATGTAGCAACCTTTATTTCATTTCCCACACATAGAATTACTTATCTTTGTTTAGCTTTCTACTATTGCTTGTTCCCTTCATATATCTATATTTATTATAACCAAAGTCGGTATCCAATACCCACGTAGAACATTGACTTAAAGAAAAATTTATTTTAAATCATGAACAAAATTATATTTGTTACCGAAACTTCACCAAGCTTCTTCTGTTTAGCTCTGCAAGATGCTTCTTGCAGTTTCTTTCCAGTGTCCAGACTTATTGCAGTGGAAGAAAGCCTGGCATGCTATGCTTCATCAAACTACCTACCCTTCTCTCGTTGGTCTTAATGGTCACGACAATTTGTCGACCGAGAACACACAGGTGCTTATGCACCTCTGTCGAGGTATGCACAAACATATTTGTTAGGTTTGTAATATTCATGAATGCAATCAAATTGCACAAGATAAGGGAAACGTGATAAAATAGAGTTTTAAAATTTTACAAACCATATACCCGGATCATCCTTTATGCATAATTATTAATTAAACGAAAAGATAAAGAACAAGAATCATACCCATGAAGATTCGAGCTTCCTCAGGTACAAGTTCACCTCCAAATCCTTTTCGCGTTCAACTTGAATCCACCGGGTTTGATTTTTTCCTTTGATCAACGTTCGCCACCCAAGTGTTTGGCCTCTAGTGGTGATCCACCAAGGAAGAAGAAAGATTTAAGAAGATGGGTATTTGGTAAAACCCTAGTTTTTCTATCTCTCACAGAAAAGGGTGCACTCTCCCAACTATTGGAATTACGTATTCACGTGTTTTGTGAAAGTGTCAACCACCCTCACCCATAATAAGACTCCTCTTATTTATAGATGTGGGCAACCCTCTTTAACAATTAAGGAATTAGGTTTTATTTTAATTAATTAAACTCCTTTAATTAATTAGGCTCCCAATCCTATTAGGAATAATTAATTAAACTCTTTTAATTAATTAACCTCCTAATCTTATTAAGATATATGAGAGTACTTTTATTATATAATTCCTAAACTCCTTTAGGAATTAAATAATAATAATAGTAATAATAATAATAAGACTCCTCTTATTAATTTATATTTAATATTTCTAATATATTAAATAATAAATATTAAGCTATTTAATTTATTCTATCACCATAGATTAAATTAAATATACTTAACTTATTATTACGATTATGCCATTAACTTCTTAAATAATTATTCTACCTTTTATGGTGTGACCCTTTAGGTTCTCCATATTAAACCGGTTGTGAATAAACCAATTAGAACAATTCTAATCTTATTTAAATAAATAAATTAAACTATTTATTTATTTAAATAAATAATATTTATTCTACAATAGGGATAAGCCTCCCTAGCGATTAACAACTTTCCAGATAATATAGATTTTAACATTAATCATAAAAGAACCTTTGAGTAAATAGTTACTGTACAATTTAATCCTTCTGCCATACAATGTCCCAATTAAATATAAGACATGGAATTACTGTCAAGTCTTAATTTATTTAATTATATGTATTTCGACTCTTAAACACATAACTCCAAATAATGCAAATTAGAAACTCTTTTCTAATTTCTTTTTGCCTTGGCCAAGGACTACTGACTGGGTTGTCATTTATCGAATCACATAGGACGTTTCTCTTCTTTTACTAGAAGCAGTAGATTCTTTATTGATCATACATTATCTCTATGTACAACTTATTATACCCAAGCATACCCTTTGATATACCCTAAGGGTCACAAGATACTATGATGGCCTCAAGTCTAAGGATCACTTGTACTACTATCACTATAGGAATTCCTATTGACAGGCAAGTAAAACTCCATTAGGTATTCCTTAACGAGCCATGTTCAGTGTACTTATTCTCCAATAAGCACCTACATGCTTGCTTTAGTGTCTCCATATAAATGATCATGAGATCAATCATCCTCATCCAATGAGCAAGAAACGTATGTACCAATCTATTCGGATTCACTAATCCCTTATTTAGTAATCCAATGATTGGAAACTATTTTAGTTTTAAGATTTCTAAGAATTTAGATCTCATTAGAATGATTATCATCATTATTCTAAAAGCATTGCTTAAAACTATGGGTTTATCACATATTATAAAATAACATCATGTAGATAATTAAAAGCCTTTAATAAATTAATACTTTTTATTAATAAATGAATAAGATTGTTACAAAGTATATGCTTTATCATCAAACATGATTGACTTGTGTGCATACTACTTTCAATATCCTCTCCAGATCCACCCAAAAGAGAATAGAACAGAAAAGAACGTCCAAGCTAGATACAATCCTACACATGTCTATGCGAATTAATCATAACAAGGATTTAGGCATAAGTTCTCAATTAGGTCACACGTGGCGCACATATATATGTCTATTCTACGCACAACTTATACAATCAAAACCCACAATCAAATGCCAATATATTTAGGTGTAAATCTACATTCCTTCTATCGATATCATGTAGATTACCAAAATCGTCACTAATATCTTAGCGAGAATCATTAAGCACAAATATATTAAACCAAATCATATAGTGTCAACCAAAGAGATAAGACAGTCAATTTAAATAACAAAGGGTTCTATTATAACCTTAGAGCCAATATTCAGTCCATAGCTATTGAACAAAATACAAGTAGCAACAAAGTCAACATTTGTGGATTACAAAATTAGAGGAAATAAATGGAAAAGAAGGAACTCTGTCAATGCCCTTCGGTCACCAAGCAATCCGCTCCTCTTAAGCTTTCTAATCCATGTAGCTCACTGCTCTTGATGCTCCAAGGAAATGCCAGACTTCTCCTTAATCTACGTAATCTATATTTACAGACATTATCTAAGAGAAAGAAAGCGAAATTATAGAAGAAAAACTCTCCTAAGCTAAACTATATTAAACTATATGATATAGGATGTCTGATATATATGATATCCCCGATATCTCGTATGAAGAGGCTCCCCTGTGTTATATACACGTTCCTTCTTTAAGCTAGATCAAAATCAGTCGTCTTTGTCTGGGCACCGGAGCTCGCGCTGCGGCGCGGGCAATAGACTTATGGTTGGCGCTGCGGCGCCATGTAAGTTTGGAAAAATCGGAGCTCGCGCTGCAGCGCGAGCCCATAAAGGATAAGTGGTGCTACGACACGAAGGTGACATCAGCAAGGACACGGAGGTGGCACCTCAGCGCGAGATAAAATGACCATTTTGCCCCTGAATGCTAGAAAACACCTGTAAAGCCCTGCAATACTTCGATTAAGCATAATAACACTATAATCATATAAAATATACGAGATCAAGTAACTATTTAAGTCATAAAGTATCCAATTCACGGGTATAAATCCCACTCATCAAATACCCATAAACTTAAGTCTTTGTTTGTCCTCGAGCAAACTATCTAACATAACAATAACACTAGTAAAACACACGCGAACAAAAAATAAAACAGTAGTAGTATCATGGCTTCTAAGCTCGATCATAGCTACTCCCAGAGAACAGGGCAAACACAGATATGAATAAGGGTTCATTCAATTTCAAGCATAAGACTGTATTCAATCAATTCTATGTGTATGTGTGGAGACCAACCGTCCTAACTAATCATAGCTCAAATAAGTTCGCACAGTTAATTTTTAATACCAATAAGCAAACTTCGCAACTTAAACATTCAACAAGCATTAAGAATAAGACGCAAGTGCAGGAAAAGATCAAAAGACTCTAGCATGACGACAGTAAAATCTGACTCGGACAATCCTTAATTACCTTAGGCTATTCAGAACTACCCTTTAATGAGCTTTTGATCAGTAACTCCCAAGCCATACGACTTTAGGGCACTAGGTGTAGAACACACCTACGAATCTAATAACTCGAGCAGTAAAGGCCACATAATCAACATAAGCCAACTGAGACTTTATGAAAAATCAAAGATTATTAAGCGAGTGCATTTTATGCTCCATCTCAACATCGGTCCTGCGTTCATGGGCGAGTGCATTTTACGCTCCAACTCGACCCACCACAAAACTTTCGATGTTCAATCTTCTTTTCTTTTTATTCTCATTTCATTCATTTTTTTATTTTTTATTTTAATATTTTTTTTATATGTCAACATGCAAGAATCTAAGATCCAAAACTGTATAAACGTCTAAGTCTTTTATTAACTTGTACAAATGAATGTTTATAAGAGTGAACAAACTCTCAAAACAATAAACACACGAACTAAATTTGAACAATAACTAGTTAACACAGTTGGTCGGTGCTTGTTAAGAAGGACGAATCAATAACAGTCTAAACTTATCGATTGAACAACCCCTAGCTCATACATGCATGACACGACTCTAAGAAATAGACATAATTACTTGGCACTTGTCATCAGCCACAATTAAAAATTAATAATAAATATAACACCCTTGCTAAATAGCAGCACAAAATAGGGTAAAAAGGCCATTCACATGGAACAAGCATCTAAATCTGTATCAGCCCCAAAAAGATTGCTATAAACCACAATCATGCTAATAATAATCAAAGCATTAATAAATAAAATCAAAAACAGTTCATGGAATCCATAATAATAACAATCCAAACAAAATCCCGCAGTTCAAAACGACTGCTATAAGACCCAAACTTTTATGAGTAAAGATGAATTTTTTATAAATATCATTTTTAAATATTAAGGAGTGAATTTGATATAATGTTATAGTTGTGGGTAATATTTATAAATTTTGCAAAGTATGCAAGTTGTTATATTATATTCGATTGGTCGAAAAATATTCGTTTTAATAGGAAATATTCGTACGATGGCACAATCGTCAGTGGACCCCACAACAGAATTATTGTCGAAAAGAGAAAATGACAGAAATATCTTTTTATAAAAATAACGGCGGAAGTTTTACCGTTAGCTGTTGAAATACCCGGTGTTAAAAGTACATTAATACGTGTGGTTGTATAGTAGCACACAGTATTGATTATTGATGCTTACGTGAGAAGTCACTCAGTTTTGTTCAATTATTGCTACAGTAATTGCTGCATAGTGTGATGCCCCCAAAATATAGGTATACAACACCCATCTTGGGTCGCCAGATACATGGTACAGAATACAAATACAAACTAATTATACAACAGTCGTGTAAAATACGACAAAACATATGATGTGAGTTTTAATACAAAAATTGTCATCTAGACAATATCCACACTCAATGGAGTCCTCGTTACATTTATTATTACACTATTTCACATAATAGTGAGGACTACTAATGCACCATCTAGGACCATCACTCTGTTCCCCGACTAGCCCTAGCTACATTCTCATTTCTTGAAGAGAACAATGAAAGAAAGGGTGAGCTCAACTAGCCTAGTAAGAAATATTATGACTAAGATAATGCAGAATAAATTATCGTTAGCCTTCAACAATGTTAAACTGATACAATATAACAAACATCAAGTTTAACTGCAGCGAAACAAGCAATCCATTAGAAGAGTCAAGTAGAGGATAAAATCTACTATCTTTTATGATTTAAAAGATTTATCATCAATCTTATCGCTGAGACTCAGCTCAATAAATAATCCACATCATCGAATCACCCCTGCACTACGGCCAAGGATATTCGTTAGTATCACGACCACGAACTATCCATGCACTATGGGCCAAAGATAATCGTGTTTTCATCAACGGTCCTGATCATGCCATAAAACAATTCATCTTTGCACCCTTGGCCGAAGAGAATCCATATCCATAATCATTCCAAAAACTGTCCATCATTGCACTACGACCAATTAGGATTTTTACCACATCATTCAACACATTACGGTCATGATTATACCGAATAATCCCTGGTCATAATCACACCAAGTCCATCTATGCACTACGGGCCAAAGATGACTTTTACCACATCATTTGTAACATTACGGTCATGATTATACCGAATAATCCCTGGTCATAATCATACCAAGTTCATCTATGCACTACAGGCCACAGATGACTTTTAACATAATATAAACATGAGGCTGATGACAATGACATAATAACTCAATAAAACAAGTTCAAGAATTAATTTATCCAGGAACTAATAACGTCCAAATTGTCAACATTATACTCCTTTGTAGAGTAAAATTTAAGAATGCTCAGAAGAATATTTTCATGAAAAGATACTGGATGAAGCGCAAATATCAAGGATATTCCACTAATTTCATGGAGCTAGCTGAGTATAATAGAATATATAAAACTGCAAATGGATTTTCGTCCGCCATACAGTAATCCAAGTATATAGATCATTTCCACAATTTAATAAGGAATGAATATAAAGGATCATTCACCATGCATGTGGTAATCCACACAGACAAGGTTATTCCAACAGAATAATAAAGAATAGAATAACAGAAAGATTCACCATGCGTGCGATAGACTGCATAGACAGGTTATTCCCAACAGAATAATAAATAATGGAACCAGGTCCTGCGTAAAACGCACAGACTGGATATTCCGATAGAATAATAAATAATAGAACCAGGTCCAGCGTAAACGCACAGACAAGATATTTCGATAGAATAATAAAGAACAAAATAATAAATAATGGAACTAGGTCAGGCGTAATACGCATCGACATGATATTTCAACATAATAATAAAGAATGGAATAACAACGAAAATCACCATGTATGCGATAGACCGCACAGACATGTTATTCCAACAAAATAATAAAATAATTTCACCATGTATGCGATACTTCGCATAAACAGGTTATTCCAACATAGTAATAAAAAATAGAATAATAGAAGAATTTCACCATGTATGCGGTACTTCGCATAAACATGTTATTCCAACATAATAATAAAGAATGGAATAATAGAAGAATTTCACCATGTATGCGGTACTTCGCATAAACAGATTATTCTAACATAATAATAAAGAATAGAATAATAGAAGAATTTCACCATGTATGCGGTACTTCGCATAAACAGGTTATTCCAACATAATAATAAAGAATGGAATAACAGAAGAATTTCACCAAGTATAGGGTAGTCTGCGTATACAGGTTATTCCAACAGAATAATGAAGAATGGAATAACAGAAGTTCTCTTCATAAATAAGAAAGAAATAATACCCCTTACGGGTACAACAAATAATATCCCTTACCTTTGAAAGAAGAGTACTCCGACTGGTAGGGCGAGGATATACTCGAAAAAGACTTGCACTATGCTCAAAGCTTTCTTAAACTCTAAAGAAATATACTCAAGATTATAGAAGAAGAACTCTCTCTATAGTTTCTCTCTCTAGAGTTTCAGTGAATTCGTAAGAAAAAATGAAGGAATGAGCTTCTATTTATAGAAGAATGGACTGCATAGTAACTAATTCATGAACGGTCCAGATTGATTAATTTTTAATCGGACGGTCCATATTTAAAGCAAAATCTTTTAAATAAAATATAATATATTCTATTTATAATCTAATAAAATGAATAACTTTATAAAAGTATTCTGTTTTATATAAAAAGATTTTACTATACAAAACACTATACAGATACTATGCAACACTATGCATAATAAAATATAATATATTCTATTTATAGAATAACTTTATAAAAGTATTCTGTTTTATATAAAAATACTTTACTATCCATAATAGAATATAATATATTCTATTTATAAAATAACTTTATAAAAGTATTCTATTTTATATAAAAAGCTTTTCTGTTTTATTACATTAATAATACTAATAAAACAAAATTGAGTGACTTCTCACGTAAGCATTAATAATCAATACCGTGTGCTACTATGCAACCACGCGTATTACTGTACTTTTACTACCGAGTAGTTCAACAGTATTAACGGTAAAACTTCCGTCGTTATTTTCATAAAATATTTTTGTCATTTTCTCAATCCGACAATAATTCCGTTGCGGGGTCCACCAATGATTGTGCCGTTGTACGAATATTCCTTGATAAAACGAATATTTCTCGACCAATCGAATATAACAACTTGCATACTTTACAAAATTTATAAATACTACCCACAACTATAACATTATATCAAATCCACACCATAATATTCAAAAAAATTATTTCGAGAAAATTAAATATTTATTCATAAAATCTGGGTTCTCACAATCTCCCCTCCTTATGGAATTTCGCATTCGAAATTTACGTACGTACCTAGTATGCTGAAGAGGTGAGGGTACCTTGACTTCATTTCAGATTCTAACTCTTAAGGTATAACTTTTGAGTGTCGAATATAATCCTTCTTATCCGAGATTTTAACACGTATCTCCTCATACGTTAAATCATCCGCTATCTCGTCCGGTTCTAAATTAATAATGTGGTTCGGGTCATCCACATATTTACGTAACGTCGATACGTTAAAAATGTTATGAACACGCGACATACTTGGCGGTAAAACGAGTCTATAAGCCACAGTTCCTACTCGATCTAGGATTTCAAATGGGTCAATTAAATTGAGGGTTGAGATTTTCTCTCTTCGTCGATTCTTGTTTCTAGAATAACGCCCTCTTGAACCTTCTTAATTCTTCACATTTGTAATATCCCGAGTGTTTATGATAGCTATCCTTAGAAAAAAGGAAATGAATGGGTTAAAAGATATATAATACTCAAAATATAATTGAGTTCAAGTGAAAGTTATGAAATAAAACCTAGAATTTGTTAAAGTAATGAATGTGGTAGGAAATATAAAACCTATATTTAATAAAATGATAGATTACTCTGAGTTATTTGTTTAATTTTTGTCTTCGATTCTGGGGACATAATCTTTATAAGTAGGGAAGATTGTAACAAATGAGTGGTTTGAGTTGTGATTCTGAGGACAGAATCATTGTAAGGAGGGAATGATGTAACAATCTAGATTTTTAATTATAATATTTAAATATTTATTGAATTATATAAATATTTAATGGATGTATTTATTGTATGAATTTTGGGGTCGTTACAGTTGGTATCAAAGCCGTAGGTTATAAACCTTAGGTAGGGGTACCTTAGGCTATAACCTTAGAGAAGAAAAAGGTGAAGATAATGAACGAATAAGCTCAAATAGAGTTTGAACAATAAGAAGTAATTTAAGAAATTTTTAAAGAAGGGATTAAAACTTGCGTGAAAGGATTCAAAGAAGAATCTCGCAGAGTTATAAGGAATATGAGTGTGGGGTTACTCAACTCCAATAATAAGGATGTAAGGTATTAATAAATAGACAATGTCTGTAAAAAGAGAGTGATAAAGAAGCTAAGAATAGAGAGTTATATCTAAGTGTGGTGCAATTGTACTCATTAATAGTTGATGTATGGTATCTGGGCTAAACGATTCCTTCATAGAGCAGAGGTATATACGAACTAGTAACTCGGAACCTAGTTTATTGGTTGTTTATGGGAAACCACTCAGCATACCATATTGAATCTGTTAGAGACTCAATTTGTACCAAGTGTAGAAAATGGATACGTATGATGAAATTGTGTAACTCGAATGAAATGTTGAGCAATGTAACTGAAGTTAGAAATTCTTAAAGGAAGAATTTTTTTTATATAAACAAGAAGATTCAAAGAAGAATCTTGAAGAGATATAAAGATAAGAAATGGGAGTTTCCTAACTCCAAAAGCCAAGATAACGAATAATGTTATAAATGATGAAAAAAGGAAAGAATGAGGATTGTAAAACAAAACGATCATGAGTTAAGAAAAGATTAAGGGAGATGATTATAGAATAAGATCACGACGTGATCTGTTTAAGTTATAGAAAAAAGATGGTCTGTAATGTTTGAATGATTATAGCTTGATGCTATGAAGATATTGTACTATGAATAGTACAAGATGAACTCATGAGGAGTTATAGATAATGTGATACGAGGAATTCATATCGAGCAAAGAGTAAGTTATAAGCAAGATAGGTGGGTTTTCAATTGAGGGCTCATGTGATGACTGAGTTGTACAAACCTTTGTATGGGCGAGGGTTTTGTGCTTACACTCAGTTTATCCCATTGATAATCATTGGAATGTTTGTGTCGTGCTATTTACTATATGCCTGAGGAGAAGGTGATTCTTTTCTCATGTGTATAACATATAGGTAAAGTTTAGTTAGAGAATATTATAAGGTTAAGTGTGAGTTCTTAAAACTCATACTTATGGTATGTTTGTGACTCATAATTATATGGTATATTTTTGAACCCCTCAGCGAATGGACGCCTATGGTCTGACTAGGATAAGTTCTTAAACTCATAACGTGTGGTAAGTTTGATGAACTGGGTATAGATAAGTGTAAATAGAGTATTAAGGATGATAGGAATAGATATACCTATTAAGAAATGGATCATTATAGAAAGTAGAGTTGATGGTGGAAGCATAGGTATTCTAAATCTACTAGCTGTGCTAGACTTTTAAAATTTATAGACTTCGTGCTGATGTTTACACTTCTATTTTCTTTAAAAACATTAGATCAAATGATGGAACCAATGAGTTTTAACAACAATACTGTTATTTGCATGTCTATGCTAATTGCTTCGACTAGATAAAAATGATTTGCAATATATCAAAATGTATTTTATATCATTAATGCATCATGTAACCTGGTGCAAAGATGATAAAAATGATGGAGTCATCAATGTAGTATTACTTAGCGTTGGATGTGATCTAAGGTTCGTCAGCCCACTATGGTATGATGTAGTATGATAAAATCACCAAATAACGGAATCCTCAATGGAGTGTAAATACAGTGCGGTATCATGACATCATAAAAAGATTTTTGAGATTTCTATAAGATATGAGAATACATATGTATGTATGTATATGTATATTTCGGTTGATGTGCGAATTATTGTATAGGTCTATGCTATTTGATTCAGCTAGACAAATATTGAAAGATATTCATGAAATTCAAGAGTTCCTTGAGAAGTTATGCCAAACCAAATTATTTTGGTGCGGATTCAGATGTTAAAAAGCTGAGATGAACAATCCTGTTATTAGGGGTTGCACTTAGTTTTATACTTTGTGCTGAAATGTTTGTACATAATACATAGTATGAAGGGCTTAACACCCTAAGTATTGAGCATAACGCATATAGTCGTTACAAAACACTACGTTGCGGCCCAATGTAGTGGTACAATAGGCTGGCCACCTAGTGTACGAGTGGAGGGTGTTTTCAGTCTTTGTGATTGATAAACATTCTGCCAAAGAGGGTTTAAAGTGTGAAGAACCGAATGGGGTGAAGCACTATTAAACCTAGAGAATAGAGTTCACGGTCTTGTGACCCCTCATAATGATTTGGAATCTTTTAAATTCTTGAGTTATTCATACTACTTCCCAATTATTGAACAATTGTGGAAGATTCTTGTTATTCTCAAAGATGAAAGTGAAAAGGAAAGTATTCCTTAGAAAGAAGTAAGTCGTAGAATGCGATACTGAATGATGAATTGGTTGAATAAGTAGGAAAAGAGATTTTGAAATGAGAAGAGGATGAGTTATCAAAGAAATTTGTAAAACTTTTAATAGAAAAGTTAATAATTGTAGAATGATCTTTGTGGAAAGAAGTGGTTATAGAAACCAATAAATGAATGAAGTAGTGACGTAAAATCTACTTTGATAGATTGAATGAATAAATATTAATAGATAAAATTTCGAGGACGAAATTCTTAGAAAAAAGGGTGAATGTAATATCCCGAGTGTTTATGATAGCAATCCTTAGAAAAAAGGAAATGAATGGGTTAAAAGATATATAATACTCAAAATATAATTGAGTTCAAGTGAAAGTTATGAAATAAAACCTAGAATTTGTTAAAGTAATGAATGTGGTAGGATATATAAAACCTATATTTAGATAAAATGATAGATTACTCTGAGTTATTTGTTTAATTTGTGTCTTCGATTCTGGGGACAGAATCTTTGTAAGTAGGGAAAATTGTAACGAATGAGTGGTTTGAGTTGTGATTCTGAGGACAGAATCATTGTAAGGAGGGAATAATGTAACAATTCAGATTTTTAATTATAATATTTAAATATTTATTGAATTATATAAATATTTAATGGATGTGTTTATTGTATGAATTTTGGGGTCGTTACAACATTCATCAGCTCCGGGTGTGTAGCTTGAGCGACTTTAACTTTATCGATTAAAGTCGATTCTACTCGTATATTCGTTATCTTCACGTGGGTTCGTATATTCGCACTTGTAACCGCATACGATCTTCTACTCAACGCGTTAGCTACCATGTTCGCTTTTCTTATGATGATATTGAATGTTACGATCGTAATCTTCAACAGCTCGAGTCAACGTCTTTAGCGCATTATACGTTCGCTTTGGTTGAAGAAATATTTGAGAGTTTTTAGAAATGAGTTTTGTACTGGGGTCAATACAAAATTCGATTTCACGCTCTAGGGTAGGTCAAGAAGTCTTCAGGGAAAACGTCAGGAAATTTATTAACAATAGAAATATCATTAAAAACTGTGACTCTCATCCAAGACTTGGATAGCTCATGTAATGAAGGTTTCTCTTAACGGAGTTTCAACAGATAAGTTAAAGTCTAACTTCTCCGGAGTCAAATTTAAACGTTGAACGCAAGCAAGAGAGATAAAAGAATGGGTAATATCAGTACCTAATAAGGTAGACTTCGCAAAAATTTATAATAAACTAACCCGTGTTAAGTCCGTTCGGGTTACTCGCTTTTTGAGGAGTCACGAAAAACGCTCTTCTTGAAATCACCGACTTTGTTTTGTCCGTATCCGCCTTTGGTGCCACCGTCCCAGCTGGGCTTGACTTTGGTGCACGACAAAATCGAGCTAAATGACCTTCTCTTCTTGAAATTTCCACTTCTATTATCTTGGCCCTGATTACCACCGAAATGGTTACCATTCTTGGCATGATAATTTCCCCCACGATGGTTATAATTTTTCCGATGGTCGTTGCCACCGGTAAGATTATTATCGTGTTGTTGGTCGTTACCTTTTGGTTGTGCTAACTCATTATCGCGCTCCAATAACTGAGCCCTATTCACAACATCTGAATATAAACAAAGTTTATGAGAAATGAGGTATTGACGTATATCGGGTTTCAAACCTCTTAGAAATATTCGCGTCATTCGCTACTCATTATCGACCAAATGGGATGCAAACCAGGATAACTCCGCAAACTTAACCTCGTACAGCGATACGGTCATATTATTTTGCTCCATTGCTTATCTCAACATTTTCAGATGCCATTTTCAAACACTATCACAAAACAAGGGTTAATTAACATATCACATATTATCTCTATACTCTGACCGACCAATTAAATAACAAGTAAACTTACGTAGGTCATACTAGCAAAGGAATTCCCCGTCTCTCCCCTCCTAGTTCTTATCTCACATCTCAGCCAGGGATCATATCCCTAAGCTTTGATACCAACTGTGATGCCCCCAAAATATAGGTATACATCACCCGTCTTGGGTCGCCAGATATATGGTACAGAATACAAATACAAACTAATTATACAACAGTCGTGTAAAATGCGACAAAACATATGCTGTGAGTTTTAATACAAATATTGTCATCTAGACAATATCCACACTCAATGGAGTCCTCGTTACATTTATTATTACACTATTTCACATAATAGTGAGGACTACTAATGCACCATCTAGAACTATCATTCTGTTCCCCGACTAGCCCTAGCTACGTTCTCATTTTTTGAAGAGAACAATGAAAGAAAGGGTGAGCTTAACTAGCCTAGTAAGAAATATTATGACTAAGATAATGCAGAATAAATTATCGTTAGCCTTCAACAGTGTTAAACTGATACAATATAACAAACATCAAGTTTAACTGCAGCGGAACAAGCAATCCATTAGAAGAGTTAAGTAGAGAATAAAATCTACTATCTTCTATGATTTAAAAGATTTATCATCAATCTTATCGCTGAGACTCAGCTCAATAAATAATCCACATCATCGAATCACCCCTGCACTACGGCCAAGGATATTCGTTAGTATCACGACCACGAACTATCCATGCACTACGGCCCAAAGATAATCGTGTTTTGATCAATGGTCCTAATCATGCCATAAAACAATTCATCTTTGCACCCTTGGCCGAAGAGAATCCATAGCCATAATCATACCAAAAATTGTCCATCAATGCATTACGGCCAATGAGAATTTTTACCACATTATTCATCACATTACGGTTATGATTATACCGAATAATCCCTTGTCATAATCACACCAAGTCCATCTATGCACTACGGGCCAAAGATAACTTTTACCACATCATTTGTAACATTACGGTCATGATTATATCGAATAATCCCTGGTCATAATCATACCAAGTCCATCTATGCACTACAGGCCACAGATGACTTTTAACATAATATAAACATGAGGATGATGACAATGACATAATAATTCAATAAAACAAGTTCAAGAATTAATTCATCCAGGAACCAATAATATCCAAATTGTCAACATGATACTTCTTTGTAGAGTAAAATTTAAGAATGCTCAGAAGAATATTTCCATGAAAAGATAATGGATGAAGCGCAAATATCAAAGATATTCCACTAATTTCATGGAGTATAGAAGCTAAAACTTTAACCAACTGAGTATAATAGAATATATAAAATTGCAAATGAATTTTTATCCGCCATGCGGTAATCCACGTATACAGATCATTTCCACAATTTAATAAGGAATGAATACAAAGGATCATTCACCATGCATGTGGTAATTCACATAGACAAGTTATTCCAACAGAATAATAAAGAATGGAATAACAGAAGGATTCACCATGCGTGCGATAGACTGCACAGACAGGTTATTCCCAACAGAATAATAAATAATGGAACCAGGTCCTGCGTAAAACGCACAGACAGGATATTCCGACAGAATAATAAATAATGAAACCAGGTCCGGCGTAAACGCACGGACAGGATATTCCGACAGAATAATAAAGAACAAAATAATAAATAATGGAACCAGGTCAGGCGTAATACGCACTGACATGATATTCCAAGAGAATAATAAAGAATATAATAACAACAGAAATCACCATGTATGCGATAGACCGCACAGACAGGTTATTTCAACAGAATAATAAAAGAATTTCACCATGTATGCAATACTTCGCATAAACAGGTTATTCCAACATAGTAATAAAGAATAGAATAATAGAAGAATTTCACCATGTATGCGGTACTTCGCATAAACAGGTTATTCCAACATAATAATAAAGAATGGAATAATAGAAGAATTTCACCAAGTATGCGGTACTTTGCATAAACAGATTATTCCAACATAATAATAAAGAATGGAATAATAGAAGAATTTCACCATGTATGCGATACTTCGCATAAACAGGTTATTCCAACATAATAATAAAGAATGAAATAACAGAAGAATTTCACCAAGTATAGGGTAGTCTGCGTATACAGGTTATTCCAACAGAATAATAAAGAATGAAATAATAGAAGTTCTCTTCATGAATAAAAAAGAAATAATACCCCTTACGGGTACAACAAATAATATCCCTTACCTTTGAAAGAAGAGTACTCCGACTGGTAGGGCGAGGATATACTCGAAGAAAACTTACACTATGCTCAAAGCTTTCTTAAACTCTAAAGAAATACGCTCAAGATTATAGAAGAAGAACTCTCTCTATAGTTTTTCTCTCTAGAGTTTCAGTGAATTTGTAAGAAATAATGAAGGAATGAGCTTCTATTTATAGAAGAATGGACTGCATAGTAACTAATTCATGAACGGTCGAGATTGATTTACTTTTAATCGGACGGTCCATATTTAAAGCAAAATCTTTTAAATAAACTATAATATATTCTATTTATAATATAATAAAACGAATAACTTTATAAAAGTATTCTATTTTATATAAAAAGATTTACTATGCAAAACACTATGAAGACACTATGCATAATAAAATATAATATATTCTATTTATAGAATAACTTTATAAAAGTATTATGTTTTATATAAAAAGATTTTACTATGCAAAATACTATGTATAATAGAATATAATATATTCTATTTATGGAATAACTTTATAAAAGTATTCTGTTTTATATAAAAAGCTTTAATGTTTTATTACATTAATAATACTAATAAAACAAAACTGAGTGACTTCTCACGTAAGTATTAATAATCAATACCGTGTGCTACTATGCAACCACACGTATTACTGTACTTTTACTACTGAGTAGTTCAACAGTATTAACGGTAAAACTTCCGCCGTTATTTTTATACAATATTTTTGTCGTTTTCTCAATTCGACAATAATTCTGTTGCGGGACCCACCAATGATTGTGCTGTTGTACGAATATTCCCTGATAAAAGAATATTTCCCGACCAATCGAATATAACAACTTGCATACTTTGTAAAATTTATAAATACTACCCACAACTATAACATTATATCAAATCCACACCATAATATCCAAAAAAATTATTTCGAGAAAATTAAATATTTATTCATAAAATCTGGGTTCTCACACATAGTATCTCACGTTATTTGATTCAATCATTGTCAATATTTTATATATTATTAAATCAATAATTGAGACGACAAAGTTATTCATATTATTATTTACAATATTGACGATGTCTAGAAAGTTCTGTCGAGGAGAGGTTTGGTCACCTAATTGTGCCCCAATAGGAAGAAATCCTTATTGGAAAGCCCCCTCTTTTCTGAGAATGATCTGGTTGTTAAATATTACGAATAATAATAATGATGAATAAATATTGTTAAAATATTGAGAGGATTTTTAAGAAGAATTTGTTGTAAATTTTGCATATTCCGTGTTGAAGTTTGACCAGCTAGATCTTGCTCATGTTATGATGTTAATGTGTTATGATGCTTTGTAGTTGTAGTCCTACATGTTGTCTACACAGTCCAATTGATAGATCACACAAACAATACACAGATTGGAAGTTATAAGGATCCAAAGTAGGCACCTCGACTATTCTTCAGTCGAAGAACAGCCTTGTCAGACTTTTTGATGGCTAATAACTCTTAGATCTGAAGTTTTTTTAGTCATGATGTTTGTTGGTAATTGTAGTATTACATGAGCACTACAAGATTCAAGTGTTAGATTGCCCAGAAACGTAATGAATTGAGAATTATAATCGGTCAAACTAGACACCTTGATAACTGTCTTGTCAATGTTTTTGAGGCTCAAAAACACCTAAGGCAACAGATAAACGTCGCTAAAGCCTTTAGCGACGGTTTTGATATATTTTAAAATTATAAATTTCTGAAAATTTCGAAAATGATTTAAAAATTAAAAAAAATTAGATTTTAATTATTAAAAATACTTAATAAATTCTGAAAAATTATTTTAAAGTCTGAAAAATAGTTTTTAACTATTTTGAGTATATTTCAAAAATATTTAGTATTTTTGGAATATAAAAAAGTATTTATTTATTTAATTATAATATTAAATAAATTATTTAAAAATGATTTTAATTCATGAAAAATCATGAAAAATTATATTATTGTGTTAGAAAATATTTTAAGTTATTTTTAATGAATTTTAATATTTTGTGATGAAATTTTATTAATTAATTAATATTAATGATGTTTAAGTTATTTAATAAATATATGAAATAATTATGGAAAATAGAATTAATGATTTTAAAAATCATTTATAGTATCATAAAAATATTTTGAGTTATAAAATATGACTTTGGATATTTTGTCATGAAAAATATTATTAATTTAATATTAATGATATTAATCTAATATTGATGATGTTTAGTTTATTTAATAATTATATTAAATAAATAGTTTAAAAATGGTTTTATTTATTTAAAAATCATTTAAAAAGGATATAAATAAATTAAAAATATTTTAAGTTATAATAAATGACTTTAAATATTTGGATAAATAGTGCATTAATATTTTAATATTAATGGTAATTATTAAAAATAATTTTAAATATTTTAAAAATCATTTAAGAGTAATATAAATGTTTTAAAAGCATTTTGAGTTATTATACATAACTTTAATATTTTTGCAACAGTTTCATTAATAATTTAATATTGATTAAATGTTAATGATAATAGAATTATGTGATGTTTAAATCATTTAATTATGATTCCGATGCTTGAAAATTCTTGATAAATTATAATAAGTGTTTAAAAATTATTTTAAGTCAATTAAAAATAATATGACTGATACTTATGAATATTGAGATACAGAATAGAGTCTTAGACTTGATAATTATTAAATAAAGTTGTCGGTACACCGACATGTTTCAGAAATTCATCTAAACTTAGATATTTTAACTGTATTAATGATTAGTTATGATTCAATGATTGTTGGATATGTGTGATAATGTTATTAAGTTATGTGCTGACTGCGAAATGCACTATGTGTTATAGTATATTATTCTAATCGAACGAATGATCTTATTACTGATAGGTCGCTGTATAAAAGATTAATGTAAGTTGTGTTATTGTAAGCAGCAGCTCAGGCAAGTATCCTACCTTTGTATTTCCTTTATGCAATGGACATGAGTAAGAAGTTTCAGAATTAAATTATTATTATGCTATATTATCAACTCTACTGCGACATATTCTCTATCCGCTCATTATTTATCAACATGTTAGTATATGGTAATTCAGATATATATTATGTTCGTTAATTTCTATAAAATGGTTATATAAGTGTCCCCACTTGGATATTCATTGTATTTAATCCTATGTTGATATACCTTTGTCAATTACCCTTATATATATAGGTTGAATTATAGACTATTGTTCAACAAGATAAAACCTTTGCTTTAGAACCCAGACAAGTATGAACATCCCTTACATAGGGAAAACTTTTATGCGCCCAAGGCGGAGAGAGTTCTTGAAATGTAGTATTGATCAATGCAGGGCACAACGGCTGATCACCCCCGTGTCCGTAAGTTATGACGGTTTGTCGATGAATTTCTGTTTAACCTTTTCGAAAAAAGAAAACAATGTTCATGATATGTCACTTAACCCTACTTATAGTCAATACGTAGTTTCAAAAATGTGAAAGAGAGTTGTTATGTTATTATTATTCTTGGTACAGCTTACTTCAGAACTGTTGATTCGTTGTAGAAGTGTCTTTCAAAGAAAATATTTAATTCTTTCAGCTACTACATATTATTGTTATTACTTGTTGGGCACTCAAATGCTCATTCTTGCTTAATTTAAATATTTTCAGTTAAGTTTGAAGAACCAGAAAGCTCGTGCAGAAACAAAGGAAAAGGAAAGCTAACTGAATAAGATTTGTGGTAGTTGCTGTAATAGTTTATATTATTAAGACAATGATATATATAAATAATATCATGTATTGTATGGAATGTACTTTAAGGTCTCGTATCTGGGGAGATAAACTTTGATAATTATGTAAATTAAGTTGTTATTCATATTATTGTTATTATTATTCGTAGAATTTCGCTCATAGAAATGGTATCGTGAAGCACCGAGTTCGGGTTTTAAGTACCCGGATTTGGGGGCGTCACAGGTTGGTATCAGAGCTTTAGGGTTAGAAACCTTAGGTGGGATCGACCTTAGGCTATAACCTTAGGACAGGGGGAAACACTGAAAATACAAATAACTCATATAGAGTTTTAAAAGGAGATGAATTGAATAAATTCATCATTGAACAAAATAAAAGATAACTCTTATAAAACTATTGTTTGCTGTGTGTATATACTATATGCTAATCAGGATAATTTATGTGTGTAGATGTCTGGTGCAAAAGGATTGTTATGGGCTTATAACTTGAAGAAGAATCAGATCCATACACCCGAGCTAATATCGAAGCCAATAGCTGAAATAAAGGCTCACAATGAAACCAACTCGGACGAGGTAGTTATTGTGGAAAATGTAGTACCAGATCCGAAAATGGTGGAACTGACAGATAGTGATTCGGACACTAAAGTTGAAGCTGATCAAGCATCAACGGAGGTGCAAGATTTGAGAAACAAGGTTTCTTCTTTGAAAAAGCTATGGGAAATAGAAAAGCTGTTGAATATTCAACTGCGTCAGGCGTTAATAGAAACAATGGAAGAGCAGGATAAGCTTAAAATCCAAATTGATCAGATAGGAGCCTCAAGCAACACATCGTGTGCAGCTCCGAGAGATAAGGGAAAAAGAAAGATAGAAGACCATGATTTAAGAAAACCTGATAAGAAGAAAGGGAAAAAGATATGTTACAATTACAGACATGAGGGACATACCTCTCATCATTGTCCCGACTTTAATCTAGGCGTACGTTTTGTTTGTGGGATAGAAGGTCATCGATCAAAAGATTATCCGAGAGAGAGGCTTAGTAAATAGGTAGTATAGGTTCTGTTGTGTAGGTATGTTTAAGGTAATATGTGTGATAATTATGTTTGTGTAATAAAATATTTTCAACTTTTGTGTTGGTCAATGTTGTAAATCCCGACTTTTGTAGTCACAAAGGGATAGCTGGTGTGTAAAGTAGTATGTGTTATGCTATGTAAAATATTCGATGAATGAATATGAATCTAAGTTTGAGAAATGAAACAAGTTTAATATATTAATCTTATGCAATAAGGTTTAGAATGTAAGTTAATAAAGTATAATTTATGGTTTTACTTAACCAGATAATGCCGCCAAGACGTCAAACTCGAAACCAAAGGGTAGAAGAATCTCTCAACAACACTGAGGAACAACAACAAGACCCGATGCAAAACTTTGCAAACATAGTAGCTCAGGCTATGCAGCAGGGAATACCAGCCGCAGGAAACCAGCCAGATAATTGCTTGGCAAAATTTAAAGACTTCAAAGCAGTAGGACCACCAGAATTCAAAGGATCAGCTGACCCTATAGAAGCCCAGACATGGGTTAATGAAATAGAAAAGGCGTTCGTAATTGCTAGGGTAGATGAGGGGCAAAAGACTGCTTTTGCCACTTATATGATGAAAGGGGAAGCCAACTTTTGATGGGAGGCAAATAAAACTAGGGCAGGAGAAGGAGTAGTTACTTGGGATAGGTTTAAGACTTTATTTTTCAAAAACTATCTCTCAGCTAGTATGCAAGCTAGGATGGAGGTGAAATTTCTGGAGTTAAAGCAGGAGAACATGACTGTTGCGGAGTATGTCGCAAAGTTTAATGAGTTGTCTAGGTTTGCTCCACATCAAGTTGATACGGAGGCTAGAAAGGCAAGGAGGTTTGAGCTGGGCTTAAAACCCTGGCTCTACAATAAGGTGGCAGTATTACAAATCAATACTTTTGCAGCACTCATGGAGAAGGCTATCATAGCTGAGGAGGGGAGTGAGGCCATGAGCCTCTACAACAAGGAGAAGAAGAACAGAAGCAAGGCAGAAGGATCTTTGAAGGTGGAAGCAAATAGTGGAAATAGGGTGAGAAAAGAAAGGGGAATTTTTCTGGGAATGTTCAGGTAAAATAGGAAGGTGTGAAGAAGCAGGTCGTGCAGTGCAAGAATTGCGGAAAGAATCACTCTGGTGAGTGCCTGAAGGGTAAGTTTGTATGTTACAAGTGCGGGCAGGAGGGTCATATCTCTCCCAACTGCCCCAACCCAAGGATGAACAGTGGGTGTTTTATATGTGGATCGACTGAACATAAGGTGAAGGATTGTCCAAAGAGGATAATGGAGGCAGGAAATGTAACCACGGGGAAAGGCAGTGGGACTTTAGCAATCACAGGACCGACCTCAACCAATAACCCAACAAAAGCAACTCCGAGGGTCTTCAACATGACGGTCCAGGATACTGTGGCAGCTGGAAATGGAACTCCAGGTGTTATTCGAATAACTTATATATCTTATATGATTTTCTTATATATATAGTAAATTAATTTATAAGGAAATTTTGAATGAAGAATTTGAGTCCTTTTAGAAATCAAACTTTTGTTTAATCAGGTAGACAAGCGTTATGCTGAATAGTAAAAGATCAGTTCGATCAATTATGATCGAGGTCTACTTGCAATGATTATATATGATATGTACCCTTGTATATATGAGTTTAAAACGGTGATTCCGGGGACGGAATCCTTATAAGGGAGGGTGAATGTAATAACCCGATATTTTTTTAGATAAGAAATTTTGCATATAAATTTTTTTTTTACAATGAGAATAAGTATCAAGTATTGTGATGTTAAATGCGAATATATTTATTACTTGAAAAATTAGAAATAATTTTAGAATTATTAATTACTACAAATTATATTCTTATGGTAATTAATTTCTGTAAGCAGAAATGTTTTTATTATTTATTTTCCCTAAAAATATAATTTATATATTATTTAAATAATATATTAAGTGACAATTAGAATTATAATAATAAATATGTTATTATATGAATTTGTTCAGAATATTTAAGTTAATTATTTTAACTTGATTATTGATGTTGTGTACGAAGGATAAGTCAAATATGGAATCCAAACCCTAAACTTGGATTTTTATCCAGGAATGAGAATAATAATGTAATATTAATTATATTTTAATTTTCAGTGCTTAAATATATACTGTATATCTGTAGACTGTTAATGTTGGTCAATTGTGGTAAATTGGGTCATAACCTAATATTGTGTTGTGAAACCCTAATTGTAAACTCAATTATGAGTTAAGACAGAGTAGTAATTGTGTTATATGAATTCTTCTGCGTATTAGAATTTCTGTAATTAGAAGAAACCCTAATTATTGTTTTATGCTGATAATTAGGAAAAACCCTAATTATTTATTTGAAAACCCTAATTGCAAATTTTAGAAATCCTAATTATTATTTTGTGAATTATAAAGATAATTAGGAAACCCTAATTAATTTGGGAACCCTAATAATATTTAGGAACCCTAATTTAAAAACCCTAATTTCTATTAAAAACCCTAATTTAATTAGTATGTTTTAAATTAAAATTGTATTACACTTTAAATTTTAAATTGTCCAAACCCTATAAATTATTTGGGAAATTGTAAGATTTTCAATCTAGTGAATAAACCCTAGATTTAATCACCTTGTACAAGAATGCCCTTGAGATTTTAAGTGAAATTATCAAAATGCCATTTTTGTCCCATTAGTGTATTATTAGTGCAATTAGTTGCATTGTTGCTAGAATCTTCACAAATGCCAGCCATTCACCATCTTCTAGAATCTACCATGACACTATAACATTACCCACAAATAATTCAGCCATCACACATCATTGTATGCATGATTTTTATAATTTAAAGAGAGAGGAAATGAACATTTATTCTAAAATTGTGCAACAATCACTTAGCCATTTTCTCTAGACCAAACCCTCCGAAAATCTCTTGCTATATCAGTCCTAAACACAGCCCCACGAAATCCCATAGCAAATTAGTAGCCGAGAATCAAGAATCAAAGCTTAGAAAAGGTATAAACTCTAGCTTGATTTTTTTAAAAATTTTTGGTGTTAGATGTTATGTTTAAATGTTAGAACATGTTTATTATAGTGTCTAAGGATGATCTGGGTTGCTAGATGTTGGATCCATAACATTTAGAAGCTCGGATTTGAAGATTTCCAAAATCTAGAAATTTTATTTCTGTGATTTTTTGGCAAATGTCAAGCCTTATATCTCTGTGATCTTTAATGTGTTTTGTGTTCTAAAAGTTGATATGTGTAGCTTTTTATATGGTATTTAATCTCCAAAACGAATCAGGTCCATATCTATTTTGGATCAAAAGTTATTTAAGGTCAAAGTGGTTGACCGGCATTGACCGGCTGTTCTTCAAACCCAGAAAATATTCTAAGTGTCCAGAAAATATTTTTTGGCAAATGTCAGAGCTTATAAATCTTTGCTCGATCATGATATTTGTTGTTTAAAAGTTTTTATGTGTAGTCGGATATATCGTCTTTAATATGCAAAAAGAATCAAGTTCGTATCTGTTGTAGATCGGGAGTTATTCATGGTCAAAACACGTTGACCGAAAACGCTGAAGAACACAAACCCAGAATTTTTTTGAGCAGATTCCGTGTTGAAGTTTGACCAGCTAGATCTTGCTCATGTTATGATGTTAATGTGTTATGATGCTTTGTAATTGTAGTCCTACATGTTGTCTACACAGTCCAATTGATAGATCACACAAATAATACACAGATTGAAAGTTATAAGGATCCAAAGTAGGCACCTCGACTGTTCTTCAGTCGAAGAACAGCCTTGTCAGACTTTTTGATGGATAATAACTCTTAGATCTGAAGTTTTTTTAGTCATGATGTTTGTTGGTAATTGTAGTATTACATGAGCACTACAAGATTCAAGTGTTAGATTGCCCAGAAACGTAATGGATTGAGAATTATAATCGGTCAAACTAGGCATCTTGATAACTGCCTTGTCAATGTTCTTGAGGCTCAAGAACACCTAAGGCAACAGATAAGCGTCGCTAAAGCCTTTAGCGACGGTTTTGATATATTTTAAAATTTTCAATTTTTGAAAATTTTGAAAATGATTTAAAAATTAAAAAAATAGATTTTAATTATTAAAAATACTTAATAAATTCTGAAAAATTATTTTAAAGTCTGAAAAATAGTTTTTAACTATTTTGAGTATATTTCAAAAATATTTAGTATTTTTGGAATATAAAAAAGTATTTATTTATTAAATTATAATATTAAATAAATTATTTAAAAATGATTTTAATTCATGAAAAATTATATTATTGTGTTAGAAAATATTTTAAATTATTTTTAATGAATTTTAATAATTTGTGATGAAATTTCATTAATTAATTAATATTAATGATGTTTAAGTTATTTAATAAATATATGAAATAATTATGGAAAATAGAATTAATTATTTTAAAAATCATTTATAGTATCATAAAAATATTTTGAGTTATAAAATATGACTTTGGATATTTTGTCATGAAAAATATTATTAATTTAATATTAATGATATTAATCTAATATTGATGATGTTTAGTTTATTTAATAATTATATTAAATAAATAGTTTAAAAATGGTTTTATTTATTTAAAAATCATTTAAAAAGGATAAAATGAATTAAAAATATTTTAAGTTATAATAAATGACTTTAAATATTTGGATAAATAGTGCATTAATATTTTAATATTAATAGTAATTATTAAAAAATAATTTTAAATGTTTTAAAAATCATTTAAGAGTAATATAAATGTTTTAAAAGCATTTTGAGTTATTATACATAACTTTAATATTTTTGCAATAGTTTCATTAATAATTTAATATTGATTAAATGTTAATGATAATAGAATTATTTGATGTTTAAATCATTTAATTATGATTCCGATGCTTGAAAATTCTTGATAAATTATAATAAGTGTTTAAAAATTATTTTAAGTCAATTAAAAATAATATGACTGATACTTATGAATATTGAGATACAGAATAGAGTCTTAGACTTGATAATTATTAAATAAAGCTGTCGGTACACCGACATGTTTCAGAAATTCATCTAAACTTAGATATTTTGACTGTATTAATGATTAGTTATGATTCAATGATTGTTGGATATGTGTGATAATGTTATTAAGTTATGTGCTGACTGCGAAATGCAGTACTATGTGTTATAGTATATTATTCTAATCGAACGAATGATCTTATTACTGATAGGTCGCTGTATAAAAGATTAATGTAAGTTGTGTTATTGTAAGCAGCAGCTCAGGCAAGTATCCTACCTTTGTATTTCCTTTATGCAAATGGACATGAGTAAGAAGTTTCAGAATTAAATTATTATTATGCTATATTATCAACTCTACTGCGACATATTTTATATCCGCTCATTATTTATCAACATGTTAGTATATGGTAATTCAGATATATATTATGTTCGTTAATTTCTATAAAATGGTTATATAAGTGTCCCCACTTGGATATTCATTGTATTTAATCCTATGTTGATATACCTTTGTCAATTACCCTTATATATATAGGTTGAATTATAGACTATTGTTCAACAAGATAAAACCTTTGCTTTAGAACCCAGACAAGTATGAACATCCCTTACATAGGGAAAACTTTTATGCGCCCAAGGCGGAGAGAGTTCTTGAAATGTAGTATTGATCAATGCAGGGCACAACGGCTGATCACCCCCGTGTCCGTAAGTTATGACGGTTTGTCGATGAATTTCTGTTAAACCTTTTCGAAAAAAGAAAACAATGTTCATGATATGTCACTTAACCCTACTTATAGTCAATACGTAGTTTCAAAAATGTGAAAGAGAGTTGTTATGTTATTATTATTCTTGGTACAGCTTACTTCAGAACTGTTGATTCGTTGTAGAAGTGTCTTTCAAAGAAAACATTTAATTCTTTCAGCTACTACATATTATTGTTATTACTTGTTGGGCACTCAAATGCTCATTCTTGCTTAATTTAAATATTTTCAGTTAAGTTTGAAGAACCAGAAAGCTCGTGCAGAAACAAAGGAAAAGGAAAGCTAACTGAATAAGATTTGTGGTAGTTGCTGTAATAGTTTATATTTTAAGACAATGATATATATATATATATATATATATAATATCATGTACTGTATGGAATGTACTTTAAGGTCTCGTACCTGGGGAGATAAACTCTGATAATTATGTAAATTAAGTTGTTATTCATATTATTGTTATTATTATTCGTAGAATTTCGCTCATAGAAATGGTATCGTGAAGCACCGAGTTCGGGTTTCAAGTATCCGGATTTGGGGGCGTCACATCCGAGGAGCCAAAAGTTCCCTTTGCCACCTTCATATTGCGAGGAGAGGCAGATTATTTGTGGGAATCTGTAAAGCATACTCAACCTGCCGCACTGAAGATGTATTGGGAGAAGTTCCAAGAACTGTTCCACGACAAGTACTTTCCCGAAAGTATTCATCACATGAAAGAGGTAGAGTTCATCAAATTGGAGCAAAACAATATGACCGTGTCGCAGTACGAAGCCAAGTTTGCCGAGTTGTCCCGGTTTACGTCCCACTTAGTTGATAATGAGGAGAAAATGACGCGGATGTTTCTAAAAGGTTTGAAACCCAAGATACGTCAATACCTTATCTCTCACAAACTGTGTTTGTATTCAGATATTGTAAATAGGGCTAAGTTATTAGAGTGCGATAACGAGACAACCCAACAAAGGGAGAGCAGCCGATAAAATGATAATACCAGTGGTAGCAGTCATCAAAGTGGTGACAACAAACGTGGAGGGAATCAACATGCCAGAAATGGTAACCACTTCGGTGGTAATCATGGCCAAGACAATAAAAGTGGACATTTCAAGAAGATAAGATTCAACAATGATGGAAAGACGTCAACACCAGCACCCATTGTTAAGGAAGGAGAACGACCACCTGTCATATGCTTCAAATGCGGAGGGAGGGACACATCAGTCCAAATTGTGCACAGCAGTCCAAAACGTGTTATTATTGTGGAAGAGAAGGTCACCTAGCTAGATTTTGTCGTACAGGGAAGCCAAGTCCAGTTGGAACGGTGACACCAAATGCCGTCCCAGACAAGTCAAAACCAGCAGTTCAAGGGAGAGTTTTTATCGTGACCTCCTAGAAAGCAAGGAACCCGAACGAGGTCATCACGGGTAAGCTAATCATAAACTCTAGCGAAGTCTATACCTTATTTGATGCCGGTTCTACCCATTCTTTTATTTGTCCTACTTGCGCTCAATGTTTAAATTTGACTTCGGAGAAATTAGACTTTGACTTATCTGTTGAAAGTCCGTTGGGAGAAACCTTCATTACATCCACTGTTTATAAGTCTTGTTTAGTTCAAATCGGCAACCGCACGTTACTTGTCGATCTTATTTCTTTGAAAATACTTGCATTTGACGTGATTTTAGGGATTGATTGGTTAACTACTCATCATGCTAAAATTGATTATTTTTGTAAGGTGGTTAGCTTTCATATTCCTAATCAACCTATTATGTGAATTCAAGCGACCAAACCATTAAAATCAATCACGGTTATCTCAAGTCATAAAGCTATTCATTTATTAAAAAACAGATGTCAAGCTTTCTTAGCTCATGTCACGAATTTAAGCAAAAATACGTCAGTTTTGAATGATATTTTTATTGTTAATAAATTTCCTGACGTATTCCCTGAAGAACTTCCTGGCCTACCCCTAGAGCGTGAAATTGAATTATGTATCGACCTTGAACCCAGTACAAAACCCATTTCCAAAGCCCCATATCGAATGACTCCTATTGAACTTCAAGAGTTAAAGACCCAACTGCAGGAATTGTTAGACATCGGTTTCATTCGTCCTAGTACGTCTCCTTGGGGTGCTCCTGTTCTATTCGTGAAGAAGAAAGATGGGAGTACGCTACTTTATATTGATTATCGG
>CM029016.1:48456369-48533948 GCA_016801055.1 Panax notoginseng | reverse complement strand
TTAAAACGAAGGAAACGAAACTTGAATGGATGGAATTGGTGTTATAACGAATTCATGGCGATTGAAATTTTATGATTTTTGTTCAAAACCTTCAAGAACATCATGAACAGTTAAATTTTCATATTTTTATTTATGTAATTATGTGTGTTATGGGTTTTTAAAATCATTCTAAAATGTTGGGTAATGATTATGTATGAATTCTAGCATGTGAGTATGTTAATTTAGTGAAATTAATGATCATGTAGTGTCCATTTCGCTGAACTCTGTGTTTTTCGCGAACTGGGAATCAAAATCTGGAGTTTCGCGCCGCTCGGTGCCAACTCCAGAACTGATGTCTCGCGCCGCATGCGCCAAGAGTCGGGCCGCAGCGCCATAGCGCCGCAGCGCCGAGTACAAGTATAAAAGTGGCGCCGCAGCGCCACTCTACAGAATGTCCAGAAACGAATTTTTTAAAAATGTTTAAGCCTAGCAATGTGGTATTAACGTAATTTAATAAACATAGAAATATGTTAGAAGTATTATGAGATGTTAAAATAGATACTTAACATGTAAATAACATAATTGCATGTGGATTGAATTATTGAATACATAATTAGCTTATTATTTGTGAAGTGTAAAATTGTGTGATAATAAGTTTGATAAATTTACTAAGTACGGTCATAACCCGAGTTAGACAAAAAGAAAGAGCTTGTGATGACTAGTACGTTATAATTGACTAGTATTATGAATGTAAATGATATGTAGGATTTAAATCAAGGAACGAGTTTAATTAAAGTGTAATCTACGCACGAGGCAAGTTTCCTACCCTACTCGTTATCATTATATGGATTATAAGTTACCTCTTTTCATCGAGCAAGTTCTCGTTATTTTGACTAAGCCCATGTTGTTATATCAATAGTATATATATTAATCTTTCAAAGCATGATGTTGTTATTCAATAATTATTCTATTGTATATCTCTTGGAATTGTTATTTGATTTATATATCAGTTATTGTGAATCTTGTTAGACTAGCGAACCCTTTATGATTCGACTAGTCCATAGTTGATGAGCGTTCCAAATTTCAGAACCCTTGATGAATTATCCAAACCAAACTTCCTTTGGCGCGGACTCAAATGTCAAACTGAGATGAACAACCCTGTATAGGGGATTACTTATGCGTTAGCGTTAAGATATTGTGCACAGTATGATACTAAGGGCTGATCCCCCTAAGTACGAGAAGAAGAGTCCATAGTCTTATGACTGTTAAAGGTTTTAAGTATAAACCCTTGATAACCAAGAACATAGTTCAAGGTCTTATGACCCTCAGATTTCTTTTGATTCTTGTTATTCATTCTGATTCAAAGGTTGAGCTTTATTTCAAAAGTCTTTGATTCACTCGCATGTTATTATACATTGTTATTTCATTATTTTACTTGTGGGCAATAGTGCTCACTCTTGCGTAATAATAACATTACAGTTAAGAACGAAAGAAACGACGAACCTTCCACTAGTAAAGGCAAGGGTAAGATTATCAAGTGATGAAGACTTGTTGTTTATGTGATGTTGAACTTATGTGTTAAGACTTAATGTTAATGCTGTTTAAGACCTATTATTTATTTATGTTTCCGCACAGATGTTTAAGGTTAGTATGACCTGGGATTGTATTTATTATTCAGATGTTGTAACCCCATAAGGGGAGGATTTTATTTTACCTATTGCATGGTTTGCATTTATTATGGGGAGATAGATATATGATGTTTGAATAGTGAACGCCAAATCATGTGGGAATGGAAGTAACCGGATTTGGGGGTGTCACAGGTTGGTATCAAAGTTGTAGGTTATGAACCTTAGGTAGGGGAAAAAACCTTAGGTAATAGCCTTATAGGATGAACATAGTGAAGTAAAACTCTTATCGAGTTCTCAGAAATGAATTTCTTAATTCATTTAAGATATTAAAAGACTTTATGTGCTTATGTGTTTAATTATGTGCTCACTAGTATGACTTAGTAACTAAAACTTAAAACTATGTTGGCAGGATGTCAGATGTTGGAGGAGCTAGTCGAGCTGGGGAGGAGGAACCCCAAATGCTACTGAGGAGGAGCCCCGAGACATTCATGTTGTCAGGGAGCAGTTGATTCAGAGAGAGCCATCTCCATTGATCACTGTTGTTGGTCAGTAGCATGAGCCTGAGGCTGATCCAGAGGATCCTGAGGAGGAAGAGGAAGAGGAGTTCCCACCGAACTCCATTGATGTTGAGATGTACGACGCGTTATATGACCGTAACGTAGAATTACGTGACACTGTTCAGGATTTGACTGAGCGGGTGATTATTTAGCAGATTACTCCCGAGCAGAAGGAGAGGGAGGTTGAGACTCTTCACACACGACTAGGAAATGTAGAATGGGATTGGTCCACGAGAAGAGTCAAACCGAGGAGAAGTCGTAGAAGAAATAGAGAAGTTAAAGAAGGAACTGAAGGAAAGCTCAGAGAGGCTGATCATAGCAGAGGAGTGTTGGGTAAGAGAATCACGTCGTGTCGATCTTGCAGAAAGGGATTGTCATGCAAATAAGGCTAAGCTTGGGGAGACATACTCTACACTTAATAATGCAATGGATGAAGCCCAGGATCAAGTCTTGAGGTACCCAATCTAGTTTGAAGGTCTACCATCGTACATGCTGGATCGCAGAACGATGTCTCGCATCATGGAAGACGAACGTAGCAAGGCTATTCGGCGCCTTAACAGGCAGTGATAGTATTTGTTTAATTATGTGAAAAAACTTATCTGGTTTTTTGATGTAAATTCAGACGTGTTTATGAACGAATGAATATTTTAATGTTTTAAATCCTGTAGATTCTTTATCTTGGGATATTTGATGTAAATAGCAGTGATGCTATCGTTTGATGTTAAAACTTTTGATTTGAATAAATATATCAAGTTGTTTGAGATAATTTGTTAAGTGATTATGTTAAATTGTTGAGTTAAGCCTTAACTATTTAGAGAATTTAATAAAGATCTAATAAGCGTATATTCCTAACAGAAATATGCCGCCTAGAAGAAGACAAAACCGTCAACCAGCTCAGGAAGAGTCAACGAATAATAACAATAACGCCAATGCTAATCCCGTCAACAATTAGTGAACTTACTAGCTGGAGCAATGAGTAATCAACCTCAAGCTCCACTGAATACTTCATTCAAAGATTTCACGGCGGTGGGACTGCCAGAATTTAAAGGCTCTATGAATCCGATCGAAGCTCAGACTTGGGTTATGGAGATGGAGAAGGTTTTTGAGGTCGCAAGAGTTAGAGAGGACCAGAAGACCACTTTTGCAACGTTTATGTTGAAATCTGAAGCCAGTTTTTGGTGACAAGCAAACAAGGTCCGTGGAGGAGAAGGTATGATAACCTGGGAGAGGTTCAAGGAGATATTTTTCGAGATGTATTTCTCGACTACCTCGCAGAACCAATTGGAGGTTCAGTTTCTGGAATTGAAGCAAGGGAATATGTCTGTATCAGATTATGCGGCTAGATTCAACGAATTGGCAAGGTTCGCCATGTATCAAGTGCACACGGATGAGAGAAAAGCAAGAAGGTTCGAACAAGGACTGAAGCCGTGCTTGTATAGTAAGGTGTCGATGTTTCAGTTGAAGACATTCGTCAGGGTACTAGAGAAAGCCATACTCGCTGAAGGTGGAAGAGATGCGGTAACCAAATACAATTAGGATCAGAAGAAGAAGAAGAATTAAAGTGAAGGAAATAATAAGGCTAGTGGAAATAATACAGGAGGAAGTAATAATAATCAGAAGAGAAGGTGGTCTGACAACACATCAATCGGAAACCAGCAAGGAGGTCAGAAGAAAAGGATTGAAGCGTGCCCGACCTGCGGGAAAGCTCATTTGGGAGTGTGTATGAAGGGTAAACGTGTGTGCAACAATTGTGGTCAAGAAGGCCACATAGCACCTAACTGTTCTAACCCAAAGAAGAGTGCCTACTTCACTTGTGGTTCAAAGATCATTTGGCAAGAGACTGTCCTAAGAAAGGATTTGAAGGAGCAGGATCAGGAGGAAACCGGGGAAATAGCAGTGGAAGTGTCTGACCATCACAGGACCAACCGTAACCAATCGACCAACCGCCAGGACCTTCAATATGACGGTGCAGGATGTAGTGCAGTCACGTGATGTGGTGTCAAGTATCATTCCGCCATCAATAGAGTTAGTGCTTACGTATTTTTTGATTCGGGTGCTACTTGTTCATTTATATCCGATGACTTTGCTAAGAATTTAGAATTGCCTAAGGATGAGTTAGAATACCCCATGAACATAGAAATCGCGAGTAGAGAAATAATCCTGTTAAGTACGTGCATAAGAACTGTAGAGTGGATACTAGAGAAAGCCATACTCGCTGAAGGTGGAAGCGATGTGGTAACCAAATACAATTAGGATAAGAAGAAGAAGAAGAATTAAAGTGAAGGAAATAATAAGGCTAGTGGAAATAATACAGGAGGAAGTAATAATAATCAGAAGAGAAGGTGGTCTGACAACACATCAATCGAAAACCAGCAAGGAGGTCAGAAGAAAAGGATTGAAGCGTGCCCAACCTGCGGGGAAAGCGCATTTGGGAGTGTGTATGAAGGGTAAACGTGTGTGCAAAAATTGTGGTCAGGAAGGCCACATAGCACCTAACTGTTCTAACCCAAAGAAGAGTGCCTGTTTCACTTGTGGTTCAAAGGATCATTTGGCAAGAGACTGTCCTAAGATAGGATTTGGAGGAGCAGGATCAGGAGGAAATCGGGGGAAATAGCAGTGGAAGTGTTATGACCATCACAGGACCAACCGTAACCAATCGACCAACCGCCAGGACCTTCAATATGACGGTGCAGGATGTAGTGCAGTCACGTGATGTGGTGTCAGGTATCATTCCGATCAATAGAGTTAGTGCTTACGTATTATTTGATTCGGGTGCTACTTGTTCATTTATATCCGATGACTCTTTGCTAAGAATTTAGAATTGCCTAAGGATGAGTTAGAATACCCCATGAACATAGAAATCGCGAGTAGAGAAATAATCCCTGTTAAGTACGTGCATAAGAACTGTAGAGTGGATATTAAGGTTAATATCATGAACGTAGATTTATCCCTATTCGACTTGGGGAATTTGATGTTACCTTGGGAATGGACTGGTTATTCAATTACGGGGCGGTAATTGATTGCCAAAAGAAGCGTATTAACCTTATGACTCCGTCAAATGTTGTGTTTTATGGTAGCAAGTCGCCTAGACAAGCGAGTTGTCTGACGATGATGCAGGCCAGGAAGTTGTTACGATAAGGATGTGTAGGATATTTAGCTTACATAGTTGACAGTCGTAAAGAGAATCTGAAAGTAGAGGAGATACCAGTAGTGAGAGATTTCGCGACGTATTTCTAGATGATTTGCCAGGATTTCTGCCATACTGAGAGGTCGAATTTATGATCAATTTGGCTCTAGGAACGACTCCAATATCGAAGGCACCGTACCGAATGGCATCGGTAGAGATGAAAGAACTGATGGTCCAACTACAAGAATTACTGGACAAGAAGTATATCCAACCAAGCATATCACCGTGGGGAGCGCCGATTTTATTTATGAAAAGAAGGATGGGACAATGCGGCTCTGCATTGACTATAGAGAACTGAATAAGGTCACAATTAAGAATAGATATCCATTACCGAGAATCGATGATCTGTTTGATCATTTGAGGGGAGCAAAATACTTTTCCAAGATAGATTTGAAGAGTGGTTATCATCAACTGAAGGTGAGACCAGAGGATGTACCGAAGATAGCGTTCAGAACATGATATGGTCACTACAAATTTTTAGTAATGTCGTTTGGTTTAACGAATGCTCCTGCAGCATTTATGTGACTAATGAATGGTGTGTTCAAGTCATTTTTGGACAAGTTCGTAGTGGTATTTATAGATGATATTTTGGTATATTCAAAAACTAAGGAAGAACATGAAGAGCATTTGAGATTAGCGTTGGAAGTGTTGAGAAAAGAGAAGTTGTATGCTAAGTTTTCGAAATGTGAATTCTGGATTGAAAGAGTACAATTTCTTGGACATGTGATCGATAGGGACGGAATTTCGGTGGATCCCTCCAAGGTTGAAGCTGTGATTAACTGGGATCAACCGAAGACACCATCGGAAGTACGAAGTTTTCTTGGATTGGCAGGATATTACAGAAGATTCATTCAAGACTTTTCCAAGATCGCAATTCCGTTAACGAATTTAACTCGAAAAGCTATGAAATTTGTTTGGACGGAGAAGTGTGAGGAAAGCTTTCAAGAATTAAAGAAGAGGTTGAGTACAACACCTGTGTTGTCTCTTTCGAACGATACAGGAAATTTTGTGGTTTATAGTGATGCGTCGCATAAAGGACTTGGCTGTGTGCTTATGCAGAACGGTAGAGTCATTGTGTATGCGTCACGACAATTGAAAGATTACGAGAAGGGGTATCCGACCCATGACTTGGAGTTGGCTGCTGTGGTTTTTGTTTTGAAAATCTGGAGGCACTATCTATACGGGGAGAAGTGTGAAATATATACAGACCACAAGAGTCTGAATTATATTTTTACACAGAAAGAATTGAATATGCGCCAAAGAAGGTGGTTGGAATTAATTAAGGACTACGATTGTGAGATTTTATACCATCCGGGTAAGGCAAACGTGGTTGCCGACGCCTTAAGTAGAAAGGGTCGGGAGAAGTTGATGATGTTGACCGCTCAGAAGGAATTGATTTCAGCAATGGAGAAGTTAGAGTTAGAAGTGAATTATCCTATGGAAATAGATGAGAAATTGTTTCAGATGCAATCTGGTACAACCCCTACTAGACAAGGTTAAGAAGGCTCAACTTCAGAATGATGAATGTAAAACAATGAAAAAGAAGATATCCGAAGGAACCGAATCAAGATTCAAGATGGATAAGGAAGGAATATTGAGGTTTGAGAGTAGAATTTGGGTACCACCAGTACCAGAGATTAAGGAAGAAATTTTGAGCGAGGCTCACAACTCACGATATTCGATTTACCCTGGTAGTACCAAGATGTACCAAGATCTTCGATAACACTTTTGGTGGTCAAATTTGAAACGAGAGGTTGTAGAATGTGTTGCCAAGTGCCTGACATGTCAGAAAGTGAAAGCAGAACATCAGAGACCGAGTGGGTTGCTACAACCTTTAGAGATTCCAGAATGGAAATGGGAACATATTACGATGGATTTCGTGGTTGGCCTACTGACAACTCAGAAAGGCTACGACGCAGTGTGGGTTATTATTGACCGATTGACAAAATCTGCACACTTCCTTCCGATCAAAATCAAATTCAACTTAGATCAGTTGGCAAGGTTATATGTGAAAGAGATTATTTCAAGGCACGGAGTTCTGGTGTCAATTGTTTCTGATAGAGATCCGCGCTTTACGTCAAACTTCTGGAAACGTCTACAAGAATGCATGGGTACACAGTTGCGAATGAGTATAGCATATCACCCTCAGACAAATGGACAGAGTGAAAGAACAATTCAGACATTGGAAGATATGTTAAGAGCTTGTATAATGGACTTTACAGGAAATTGGGATGATTATCTACTGCTCGTAGAGTTCGGTTACAACAACAGTTACCACGCTAGTATTGGAATGCCACCTTATGAAGCGTTATACGGCAGAAAGTGCAGAACTCCGCTATACTGGATTGAAGTTGGCGAAAGACAATTACTGGGCGGAATTGGTACAACAAACAGCAGAAATAGTCAAAGTGATCCGAATAAGATTAACAGCAGCTCAAGATAGACAGAAGAAGTACGCAGATCCACACCGTAAAAATGTTGAGTTCGAACCAGGTAGTTATGTGTTCTTAAAGGTCTCTCCCTGAAAGGGAAAACTCAGGTTTGGAAAGAAAGGAAAATTAAGCCCAAGATTCATTGGACCCTTCGAAGGTCTGAGAAGGGTCGGAGAAGTTACTTATGAGGTAGCCTTACCTCCAGCTCTAGAGAATGTCCACAACGTTTTCTATGTCTCAGTCCTACGACCCTACAAACCCGATTATAAGCACATTATTGAATGTGAACCCCTACATTTCGACAAAGACTTATCTTACGAAGGAATTTCTGTTCAAATTGTCGACAGAAAAGGACAAGTTCTCAGAAATAAAGTAATACCTTCCGTTAAGGTAATTTGGAGGAACCACAACGCTGAAGAAGCTACGTGGGAACTCGAAGAGAATATGTTGAAGAATTACCCTCATTTATTTACTTAAATTATGTGTAAGCGATTCTGGGGACAGAATCTTTGTAAGGGGGGGAGAATGTAACGGGTCGAAATTATTAAGTCGCGATTCTGGGGACAAAATCCTTTTAAGAGGGGAAAGATGTGACAATCGAGATTTTATAATTAATTTTAATATTTATTGGATTGAATAAATATTTTTCGATGAATTAATTATTAGATTAAATAATTAATTAATGAAATTGTGGCAGATTAATTTAATTATATGTGTTATATTTATTAAATTAATGTGGAGAATTTTTGTTATTCGAAGTATGTCATTATGTGAGTTTATTGTATTAAAAGAAATATTTAATAAGCCTAATGTTATTTTAATTAATTTATTTATTAATTAGAGATTTAATAATTTGACATTATTATTCAAGGAGAAATTTAAGTATGTGACTATGTGAATTAATGAGAAATTATTATATTTTATTTAAGTTAAATTAAATAAGATATTTGAATTGAGTGTGACACGATTTAAACTATAGGATAAAAGAGTTATTAAATTAAATGATTTGGAATCTTTTATTGTCAGCCAAACGAGGCCCTAAGAGGAGTTGGTGGCAGTTAACCATTTCTGGGTAACTGACCACCACTCAGCGCGTCATTTCTTTATATTATACGCCTTCCTTTTTGTTTTATTATTTGTTAAGTCTGGAAAAACCAAAACAGAGAAGGAAAGAGAGAGTTTGTGGAATTGTCAGAGAGAATTGAGAAATTATTGAGGAATTTGGGAATTGAGTAATCGAATTAGCATCCAAAAAGGGTTTCTCCATTAATCTGCACTCTATACTCTGGGTAATTCCTTTAAACCCAATTTTTTATTACGTCGTATAAGTTTCTTAGAAAATGGCTTTCAGAATTCTGTAAATGGGAAATTGTGTTGTTATATGGATATATGTAATAATATGATTAGCATAACATGTTTTATTATGTGTTATATAGGTTTCCATAACATCAATTCATAATTTTATAATGTATGTTATTTAGAGAGTATAGAATATGGCCATATGGCCCTTATACGTAAAATTAATATGTCAAACATAAATTGTTCTGCAAAATTCACACTGGTATATAATTACGCATGTTAAAACGAAGGAAACGAAACTTGAATGGATAGAATTGGTGTTATAACAAATTCATAGCGTTGAATTTTATGATTTATGTTCAAAACCTTCAAGAACAGTGAAAATTTCATGTTTTAATTATGTAATTATGTGTTTTAATGGGTTAAAATCATTCTAAAAATGTTGGGTAATGATTATGTATGAATTCTAGCATGTGGGTATGTTAATTTAGTGAAATTAATGATCATGTAGTGTCCATTTCGCTGAACTCTGTGTTCTTCGTGAACCCAGAATCAAAATCTCGAGTTTCGCGCCGCGACGCCAACTCCAGAACTGATGTCTCACGCCGCATCGCCAAGAGTCCGGCCGCATCGCCTTCGCGCTGCAGCGCCGAGTAAAAGTATAAAAGTGGCGTCGCAGCGCCACTCTGCAGAATGTCCAGAAACGAATTTTTAAAAATGTTTAAGCCTAACAATGTGGTATTAACCTAATTTAATAAACATAGAAATATGTTAGAAGTATAATGAGATGTTAAAATAGATACTTAACATGTAAATAACATAATTTCATGTGGATTGAATTATTGAATACATAATTAGCTTATTATTTGCGAAGTGTAAAATTGTGTGACAATAAGTTTGATAAATTGACTAAGTACGGTCATAACCTGAGTTAGACAAAAAGAATGAGCTTGTGATAGCTAGTACGTTATAATTGACTGGTATTATGAATGTAAATGATATGTAGGATTTAAATCAAGAAACGAGTTTAATTAAAGTGTAATCTACGCACGAGGCAAGTTTCCTAACCCTACTCGTTATCATTATATGAATTATAAGTTGCCACTTTTCATCGAGCAAGTTCTCGTTATTTTGACTAAGCCCATGTTTTTATATCAATAGTATATTAATCTTTCAAAGCATGATGTTGTTATTCAATAATTATTCTATTGTATATCTCTTGGAATTGTTATTCGATTTATATATCAGTTATTATGAATCTTGTTAGACTTGCGAACCCTTTATAATTCGACTAGTCCATAGTTGATGAGCGTTCTAAATTTCAGAACCCTTGATGAATTATCCAAACCAAACTTCCTTTGGCGCGGATTCAAATGTCAAACTGAGATGAACAACCCTGTATAGGGGATTACTTATGCATTAGCGTTAAGATATTGTGCACAGTATGATACTAAGGGCTGATCCCCCTAAGTACGAGAAGAAGAGTCCATAGTCTTATGACTGTTAAAGGTTTCAAGTATAAATCCTTGATAACCTAGGACATAGTTCAAGGTCTTATGACCCTCAGATTTCTTTTGATTTTTGTTATTCATTCTTGATTCAAAGGTTGAGCTTTATTTCAGAAGTCTTTGATTCACTCACATGTTATTATACATTGTTATTTCATTATTTTACTTGTGGGCAATAGTGTTCACTCTTGCGTAATAATAACATTGCAGTTAAGAACGAAAGAATCGACGAACCTTCCACTAGTAAAGGCAAGGGCAAGATTATCAAGTGATGAAGACTTGTTGTTTATGTGATGTTGAACTTATGTGTTAAGACTTATGTTAATGTTGTTTAAGACATATTATTTATTTATGTTTCTACACAGATGTTTAAGGTTAGTATGACCTGGGATTGTATTTATTATTCAGATGTTGTAACCCTATAAGGGAAGGATTTATTTCTATCTATTGCATGGTTTGCATTTATTATGGGTAGATAGATATATGATGTTTGAATAGTGAACACCAAATCATGTGGGAATGGATGTACCCGGATTTGGGGGTATCATAATACCATCTGGCTCGGAGGGATTTGTCATCTATAGTGATGCTTCGAGCAAAGGTTTTAGATGTGTTTTCATGCAACATGGGAAAGTCATAGCCTATGCCTCTCGACAACTCAAAGAATATGAGAGGAATTATCCTACTTATGATCTAGAGTTGGCAGCTGTTGTCTTAGCACTTAAAATTTGGAGGCATTACTTATTTGGGGAGAAAGTGGAGATCTATACGGATCATAAAAGCCTCAAATATTTATTCACCCAAAAGGAACTCAACATGCAGCAATGGCATTGGCTAGAACTGTTGAAAGATTATGATCATACCATTCAATACCATCCTAGAAAAATGAACGTGGTAGCTGACGCATTGAGTAGAAGATTATATGCGGGTACGAGTGCGATATTGTCAACGCAAAGACCCATTTTGTATGACTTACAACGGATGGAGATAGAGTTAAAGACTCTAGGGACCCACGTGATGATGACAAACATACGAGTAGAACTGACTTTAATAAATAAAGTTAAAACTGCTCAAGCTAAAGACCTGGAGCTGATGCGTATGAGGAAGGAAGTACAAGAAGGTGTTATCCCGGAAGCAAAAATCGATGAAGAATGAATACTACGAGTCAACTCTAGATTTTGTGTTCCTAACGACCCTGATTTAAAGTATAAAATCATGATGGAGGCGCACAACACACCATTTACAATCCATCCTGGGAGTACCAAAATGTATCGTGATCTTCAATATACATTTTGGTGGAGCAATATGAAGAGAGAGACAGCGGAGTTTATCTCAAGGTGTTTAACTTGTCAACGAGTCAAGGCGGAGCATCAAGTACCAAAAGGTCTATTTCAACCACTTGAAATTCCAGAATGGAAGTGGGACCACATTACCATGGATTTCGTTACTGGTCTTCCCAAGGTTTCTCAAGGCATAAATGCAATTTGGGTTATTATTGATAGATTGACCAAGTCTGCTCATTTCTTACCTATACGAGAAGCTTATTTACTTGAACGTCTTGCTTGTATGTACATAAATGAGATTGTAAGACTGCATGGTATGCCAGTATCCATAGTTTTCTGATCGAGACCCAAGATTCACTTCACGATTTTGGGTTAGTTTATAAAACGCTATGGGCACGGATTTACGATTTAGTTCAGTGTATCATCCTCAAACAGACGGACAGTCAGAGAGGACTATTCAAACTCTTGAGGATCTATTAAGACTCTGTGTCCTTGACTTCAAAGGAAGTTGGAACAAGTTCTTACCATTGGTGGAATTTTCCTATAACAACAGTTATCAAGTAAGTATCGACATGGCTCCATTTTAGGTGTTGTATGGAAGAAAGTGTCGTTCTCCAGTATGCTGGGATGAGGTGGGTGAAGCAACGTTGTTGAAACCGAAATTGGTACGTATGACTATGGAGAAGATTCAAGTGATCCGACAATGTATAAAAATCTCGCAAGATCTACAAAAGAGTTATGCTGATCTTAATCGGAAGGACGTGGAATTCAATGTTAAAGAACATGTGTTATTACGTGCTGCTCCATGGAAGGGAGTTACGAGATTTGGAAAGAGAGGAAAACTCAATCCTCGATTCATTGGCCCATTTGAAATCCTTGACCGAGTAGGAACTGTGGCCTATAGACTCGCTTTACCGCCAAGTGTGTCTCGTGTTCATAACGTTTTTCATATATCCATGTTACGTAAATATGTGGAAGACCCGAACCACATTATTGAGTTAGAACCAGACGAAATAGCGGAAGATTTAACGTATGAAGAGATACCTGTTAAAATCTTGGATAAGAAGGAGCATATTCTACGCTCCAAGGTTATACCTCAAGTCAAAGTTTTGTGGAGAAATCACGATGTTGAGGAAATGACCTGGGAGTTAGAATCTGAAATGAGATCAAGGAATCCTCACCTCTTCGTCATACCAGGTATGTACCCTAATTTCGAGGGCAAAATTTCATAAGAAGGGGATGTTGTAAGACCCCAACTTTAATGAATAAAGTTGAATTTTCTATAAATATCATTTTTGAATATTAAGGAGTGAATTTGATATAATGTTATAATTATGGGTAATATTTATAAATTTTGCAAAGTACGCAAGTTGTTATATTATATTCGATTGGTCGGAAAATATTCGTTTTAATAGGGAATATTCGTACGACGACACAATCATTGGTGGACCCCACAACGGAATTATTGTCGGAATGAGAAAACGACAAAAATATCTTTTTATAAAAATAATGGCAGAAATTTTACCGTTAACTGTTGAAATACCCGGTGTTAAAAGTACAATAATACGCATGGTTACATAGTAGTACACGGTATTGATTATTGATGCTTACGTGAGAAGTCACTCAATTTTGTTCAATTATTGCTACAGTAATTGCTGCATAGTATCTCACATTATTTGATTCAATTATTGTCAATATTTTATATATTATTAAATCAATAATTGAGATGACAAAGTTATTCATATTATTATTTGCAATATTGACGATGTCGAGAAAGTTCTGTCGAGGAGAGGTTTGGTAACCTAATTGCGCGCCAATAGGGAGAAATCCTTATTGGAAAACCCCCTTTTTCCTAGAAATGATCTGGTTGTTAAATATTACGAATAATAATAATGATGAATAAATGTTATTAAAAATATTTAGAGGATTTTTATAAAGTATTTATTATAAATTTTGCTTATTATATGGAGCCCTATTTACCTATTTTTTTAAATAATCGATAGAAAGTTATTCAGTATTAAAGGTGTGGGCCACATGTGGGACCCACGAAGAAAAATGAAATATGGGGAGGTGAAATTGAAGTGTCATGGGCGGGGAGAATCATTATATATATATATATATATATATATATATATATATATATATTATAATAAGTTTTGTTTTTTATATAAAATAGAATATATTATATTTTATATAAAGTTATTTATTTTACTTGAATATTATATTTTATTTTTTTTAAAAAAAGACGTCTGTGAATTAAAATTCGTCTCGTGAGTTTTTCAATTGTTTCGCCCGTGAAAATTTCTTAACAGTACTCCTTCCATTCTCCTATAAATAAGATGCTTAGTTAGAATTGAAAATCACACCAGAATCAGGGAATTCTTCTTCTATAATATTGAGCGTATTTCTTTAGAGTTTTGAGAAGCTTTGAGCGTAAAAAATAGTAAAGGTTTTCTTCAAGAATATCCCCGCCCAACCAGTCGGAATACTCTTTTTTTAAGGTAAGGGATATTATTTTTGTTCAGTATTCATATGAAATAATATTTTCTTCCATACTCTGTAATATGTAAGTAATATTATTTCGTTTCAGATTTTGAATTCTACACTCATTTTGTTAAAGTTTTGGCTTCTATACTCCATGAAATTAGTAGAATATCATTTATATTTACGTTTCATCCGGTATCTTTTCATAGAAATATTATTCTGAGCATTCTTGATAAGTTTTAACTTTTTCATGCTGGAGTACTATTCACGGGATTACTATTCTAGAAATACTATTCACGGGGTACTATTCACTCAGTTACTATTCATTCGGGGTACTATTCATGATAAAAAGTAATTTCTTTTCGGTCCAAATCATTTTTGATATAGTATTATTCCTAAATTTTACTCCACAAAGCAGTATCATGTGACAATTTGAACATTATTGAATTCTGGATAAATTAAATTATAAATCCTTAAAAATTTATCCTTTGCTTTCTTTTAATTGAATTCTTATATCATTATCATCATCCTCATGCTTATATTGTTATGAAAGTCATCTTTAGCCGTAGTGCATAGATGGACTTGGTATGATTATGACCAGGAATTATTCGGTATAATCATGACCGTAATGTTACAAATGATGTGGTAAAGGTCCTCATTGGCCCGTAGTGCATTGATGGACAGTTGTTGGCATGACCATGACCATTAATGAAAACACGAATATCTTTAGCCCGTAGTGCATGGATAATTTGTGGTCGTGATACTAATGAATATCCTTGGCTGTAGTGCATGGATGGTGTGGATTATTTATTAAACTGAGTCTCAGTGATAAAATTGATGATAAATTCTTTTAAATCATAGAAGATAGTAGATATCATGCTCTACATGACTCTTCTAATGGATTATTTGTTCAGCTGCAGTTAAACTTGATGTCTATTGTATTTTATCAGTTTAACACTGTTGATGGCTAACGATAATTTATGCTGCATTATCTTAATCATAATATTTCTTACTGGGCTAGTTGAGCTCACCCCTTGCTTTCATTGTTCTCTTCAGGAAATGAGAATATAGCTGGGACTAGTCGGGGAACGGAGTAACGGTCCAGATGTTTGCATTAGTAGTCATCACTATTCTGTGAAATAGTGTGATAATAAATGTAATGATGACTTATTTTGAGTTTGAATACTGTCTAGACGATAATATTTGTATTGAAACTCACAGCTCATATTGTATATTTAAGTTTGTATTTATATTCTGTATCATGTATTTCTCGACTCAGAATGGGTGATGTATACCTATTTTGGGGGCGTCACACAAGTCCCTACTTGGAACTTAAGATCCTATTACTATCATTAATAAAAACTCCTTCAACAGACGGAGAAGCCTTTACAAAGTTTTATAGACAAACTTCCAACTATTCAACTATTCTATCTTGGACAGCAAGCTCCTCGCTCCCTTCTCAAGTTTAATTGTACCTTCTTTAGAGTTTAATTCTATTCTATGATCTAGTCTTGAAACAACAACCTCTTCCTCACCTCACAAGTACACTAGAGACCTAACTTCCCGCTGACCTCTCTAAGACTCTAGTCTTGGTCGAAGAATTACTTGTCTTTCTCACAGGTACATAAAATAAACTAACTTCTGACCTTTTCTCCTTTTACAAATGATTTTACAACAATATGCTTCTTAAATAAACAGATAAGAATTTAGTACAGATGGATGCTTCTCAAATAAGGACCAAATTTATAAAAGTTCAAAGACTTTTATATTTAAGAGAGTATGCTTCTTAGTAAGTAGATAATAATTTATGTTTAGATCAAATGATGCTTCTGATTAAGCAAATATGTAAAATATGCATAGTTATAAAAGTTCAAGTAACTCTTATATTTTAAAGATGTGCTTCTAGAATAAGCAGAGAAGTCGATTTTTGCTTTAGCTCAAAAATGCTTCTAGTTAAGCAGATATATAATTTTAATGGAATTTATAAAGAATTATTAACTCTTTAAAATAAAGAGTATTTTTTTGACGCCCCCAAAATAGGTATACATCACCCATTCTGAGTTGTCAAATACATAGTACAGAAACAAATACAACTTTATTAATACAATTGTCGTGTAAAATACGACAACACATATACTGTGAGTTTAAATACAAATATTGTCTAATAGACAGTATTAAAACTCAAAAGAAGTCCTCATTACAATTATTCATACACTATTTTACAAAAATAGTGGGGACTGCTAAAACAACTTTCTAGAACCATCACTCCATACCCCGGCTAGTTCCTGCTATATTTGAAAGTAGTATGCACACAAGCCAATCATGTTTGATGATAAAGCATATACTTTGTAACAATCTTATTCATTTATTAATAAAAAATATTAATTTATTAAAGGCTTTTAATTATCTACATGATGCTGTTTTATAATATGTGATAAACCCATAGTTTTAAGCAATACTTTTAGAATAATGATGATGATCATTCTAATGAGATCTAACTCATCTAAACTCATAGAAAGCTTAAAACTAAAATAGTTCCCAATCGTTGGATTACTAAATTGGGGATTAGTAAATCCGGATAGATTGGTACATACGTTGCTTGCTCATTGGATGAGAATGATTGATCTCATGATCATTTATGTGGAGACACTAAAGCAAGTATGTAGGTGCTTATTAGAGAATAAGTTCACTGAACGTGGCTCGCTAAGGAATACCTAATGGAGTTTTACTTGCCTGTCAATAGGAATTCCTGTAGTGATAGTAGTACAAGTGATCATTGGACTTGAGATCATTATAATATCTTGTGTATGATAAGTTATACTTTGACTTATTCCTTAAGACCCTTAGGGTATATCAAAGGGTATGCTTGAGTATAATAAGTTGTACATGGAGATAATGTATGATCAATAAAGAATCTACCGCTTCTAGTAAAAGAAGAGAAATGTCCTATGTGATTCGATAAATGACAACCCAGTAGTCATTGGCCAAGGCAGAATGAAATTAGATAGGAGTTTCTAATTTACATTATTTAGAGTTGTGCATTTAAGGATCGAAATACATATAATTAAATAAAATAAGACTTGACAGTAATTCTATGTCTTATATTTAATTGGGACATTGTATGGTGGAATGATTGAATTGTACAGTAAGTATTTACTCAAAGGTTCTTTTATGATTAATGTTGAAATCTATATTATCTGGAAAGTCGTTGATCGCTAGGGAGGTTTATCCCTATTGTAGAATAAATATTATTTATTTAAATAAATTAATTGTTTAATTTATTTATTTAACTAAGATTAGAATTGTTCTAATTGATTTATTCACAACCGGTTTAATATGGAGAACCTAAAGGGTCACACTATAAAAGGAAGAATAATTATTTAAGAAGTTAATGACATAATCGTAATAATATGTTAAGTATATTTAATTTAATCTATGGTGATAGAATAAATTAAATAGCTTAATATTTATTATTTAATATTTTAGAAATATTAAATATAAATTAATAAGAGAGGTCTTATTAATATTATTACAATTATTATTATTTTAATTTCTAAAAGAGTTTAGGAATTAATTTAATATAAGTATTCTCATTTATTCCTAATAGGATTAGGAGGAAAAATTAGTTAAAGGAGTTTAATTAATTATCCCTAATAAGATTAGGGAGCCCATTTAATTAAAAGAATTTAATTAAATAAATAATAACTTATTTTTAATTAAATAGGGTTACCTGATATCTTTATAAGGTGAGTCTTATATCAGATATCGAGATATACGCAATTCCAATAGTTAGAGAGTACATTATTTTCTATAGAGATAGAAAATTAGGGTTTAGCCAACCACCCTTCTTCTTGAATATTTCTTCTTCCTTGGTAGATCACTTCTAGAGGCCAAACACTTGGGTGGGTAACGTTGATCAAAGGAAGGAACTAAACCCGGTGGATTCAAATTGAATGCAAAAAAGATTGGAGGTGAACTTGTACATGAGGAAGCTCGAATCTTCAAGGGTATGATTCTTATTCTTTATCTTTTTGTTTAATTAATAATTGTGCATAAAGGATGATCCGTATATATGGTTTGTAAAAATTTAAAACTCTGATTTTCCACGTTTCTGCTTATTTTATGCAATTTGATTGCGTTCATGAATATTACAAACCTAATAATATTCTCACCTCCTGAGAAGAAAAATGGTACAAAAAGTAAAAGGGTGAGCTCAACTAGCCCAATAAAAAATATTATGACTTAGATAATATACAATAAATTATCAATAGTCTTCAACAGGGAAAAATTTGATAGAATATAATAGATAACAAGTTTTAGATCAACAACTGCAGCGAAAACAACAATTCATTAGAAGAGTTAAGTAGAGAATGAAATCTACTATCATCTATGAATTTAAAAGTTCATCATCAATACTTTATCCCTGTAACATCAATCAATATACATCCTGAATCAAATATTCATCTTTGCACTACGGGCCAAAGATATTCATTTGTATCACCAGTTGGTCATGTTCATCTCAACACCTGTTCATCTTTGCACTACAGACCAAAGATATTCATCAGGTAATCATTCATCTTTGCACTAAAGGCCAAAGATATTAATCAAGTATCGCCATTAAGGACTGAGGATGATGAAAAATATTTTAGAGAACGAAATCAGTAAGATAAAAGGACAAAGTTTAGAGATTCGTACTTTAGATAATTCAAGTTTAAAAATACTCCATAATAAATCATAATGCAGTAAAATTTAAGAATGACGATCAAAACATGGATACAATCAAAGATAGTAACCATACTAAACATCTGGGACGAAAAAGAGAAAATTTTATTTTTCGGTGAATATTGTCGTATTTGTGAATAGTGCCGTATACGTGAATAGTGTCGTATACGTGAATAGTAATCTCGACACAAAAGGGTAGAAATTCCACAATAAAACTTATATCAATAATTCGGCATAATAATATTGAAGAAAATAATATCATATAAGAATAAAATAACATCCCTTACCTCAAAAGAACAGTATTTCTGAATAGAATATCGGATATGATGCTGAAAGAAACTTGAACTGAATAACAACTCTCAAAGTATCTAAATACTCACAAAATACGCTCGATAATATATATATATATATATATATATATATATATATATATATATATATATATATATATATAGAGAGAGAGAGAGAGAGAGAGATAGAGAGAAAACTTGTTTCTGGTGTGATTTTCAATTCTAACTAAGCACCCTATTTATAGGAAAATGTTAGAACGCCGAAGCAGACTTAACCTGCTATCTGATGGCTTTACATATTACTATTCATGTCCACCATATTTGAAATAAAATTTTAGCACATTTCTTACCAACCAAAAGTGGGGCCCACCAATTCTAGAAATTTTTAAAATATTTTATCATTTAAACAATAATCAGAAACTTCAATAATTCATAATAAATATCTCTTTTATCAGAAAAATACGAATTTTATGTCCATTCCATAGGAAATTAAATTCTCTACAACTTTGTAGCTTTAAATTTTTCCAAATTCCAAACGAAAAATGCCCGAAATCCACATACGGACGATTTTTAATACCTCCATTCAGACAAAATACTGATAAAATACCTCAACATTAATTCTTTCATTTATAATCACATAAAATAAATATATCTCTATCCTTCATTTATATCCACATAAAATAAATACTTCTTATCATATAAATCAATAATTAATTATTCACAAATAATATTACAGAATCACAATTATGACAATCAAGCCGTTCCCAGGAAAGATGGGGCTTTCCGATAAAGATTTCTCCTTACTGGCGCGCAATTAGGTGACCAAACCTCTCCTTAAACAGAACTTTCTAGACATTGTCAATAATGCTATCTAATAATATTATTCAAATAATATAAATTATTGATCTAATAATGGAAAATAATGTGCAGTGACAATTATTGAAACAACAATAATATAAAATATCAACGCAGTAATTATTGAATCAATAAAATAAAATATTAAACAATAATTATTATAACAATTATTGAGTAGTTCCTTCTTACGTAAGAATCAATAATTCAAAAATACTATGCAATACCGTGTGCTACTGTGCAACCACGCTTATTATTGTATTTTAACCACCGGATATTCCAATAGTGTTAACGGTAACGATTACGCCGTTATTTATAAAAACTTAAACTTGTCATTTTTTTCATCCAACCATTTTCCATTATAGGGCCCACAAATGGCTGCGCCGTCGTACGAATATTCCCCAACAGTAAGAATATTCCACGACCAAACGAATATTCCCCGACAACAATGAATATTTTATAACCACTTGCTTATTTTACAAAATTTGCACATTTCACCTATAACCACAACATTATATCAAATTACCTCACTATTATTTCAAGATAATGAATAGAGAAAATTTAATTTTATTTATAATAAGTTAGGGTCTTGCAGTTTTTCTATGGATTAAATAGGATTATTTCTCAGATGATCTTTAACAAGTATTATAAGAATGATTTTTATGTATCAACACTTGTATATAAAAAGAATAAATAAATTCAAATAATATTTATCAAGTATAATAATTAAATCAGTTAAGCACAAACTTATATAGCAAATATTGTTGTTTAACTCAGATAATATATAAGAATATTGTATCTATTATGTAAACTTTTATAAACAATGTCACTTAGTACTATAAGGAATCGTACAGTTCAAATTCCTCTTGGTAGAGGTGTATCTCCGTAGCTTTGCGGCGTCTAAGTACGATAAAATTTATAAGTTTCACAATTGATATTTATATTAATATTTTTAATAGATCACTACGATTCTCAAATCCAGTTCGGATGACTCCTCTTTTTGGAGGAATATCTCAGTGTCATTTTGAGCTATCAAGTATCGTATCTATTTCACGATATTTATATAAATAATATCGATAAAAGATTACTGAAGACTATAAGGAATCGGTTCGAATTCCTATCCGTAGAGGTGTATCTCCGTAGTCTTGCGGCACCCAAGTATCCTTTTATATGACAAATAAATGAAATATAGATATATAATGTAAGACCCCAAATTATTAATAAATGAAATTTAATTTCCTCTATTTATTATTTTAAAATAGTAAGGGTTGATTTGATTAATGTGGTTAGTTATGGGTAAAATGCGCAAATATTTCAAATAAGCAAGTGGTCCTAAAATATTCATTGTTGTCGGGGAATATTTGTTTGGTCGTGGAATATTCTTGTTGTCGGGGAATATTCGTACGACGGCGCAGCCTTGTGTGGGCCCCATAACGGAAAGCGATTGGATGAAGAAAACGACAAAAATAAGTTGTTTATAAATAACGGCGTAGTTGTTACCGTTAATACTGTTGGAATACCCGGTGGTTAAAACACAGTAATACGCGTTGTTGCATAGTAGCACACGGTATTGCACTAATTATTGATTCTTACGTAAGAAGGTACTACTCAATAATTATTACAGTAATTACTGTTCAATATTGTATTTTATTGATTCAATAATTGCTGCGTTGATATTTTATATTACTGTTGTTTTAATAATTGTCACTACACAGTATTTTCTATTATCGAAACAATAATTTATATTATCTGAATAATATTATTAGATAACATTATTGACAATGTCTAGAAAGTTCTGTCTAAGGAGAGGTTTGGTCATCTAATTGCACGCCAGTAAGGAGAGATCCTTATTGGAAAGCCCCCTCTTTCTTGGGAACGGCCTGGTTGCCAGTACTGTGGTTCTGTAATATTATTTGTGTATAATTAATTATTGATCTATATGATGAGAAAAATATTGATTTTATGTGGATATAGATGGAGAAAATTTTTAATGTGACAATTGTTGAAAATTAATATTTTATCTTTTTCTGATAAAATAATTCATTTAAATATATTATTTTAATAATATATTGATGATGATATTTTTACAATGAATATGGGATATATGAGTATATGAGGAGGAAGAGTATTTTTGTGGCATTAAATGATTAACACATGTTTTGTGTGTTGGTGGACACAATTCTTGACTGAAAATTTATTATTAACTGTAAAATCGCCCGTTTATGGATTTCGGTCAATTTTTGTTTGGAATTTGGAAAAACTTTCTTCTGCAAAGTTGTAGAGAATTGAATTTCCTATAAAAACTCGCGAGATTCGAATTTTTTGATAAAAGGGCTATTTATTATGAATTATTGAAGTTCCGAAGTTCCGAAATAATTGATTTTTGGAGTTTAAAATGTTTTTTTTAAGAAAAACGTTTTTTGTTGCAATTGAGTGTCTCACATGTGTTATACATGATCTGAAATCAGATTTCTTAGGTGGGCTTGATAATTTTGTAAATATAATATTATTATATTCAATTTTCTGCTTTGGTGTTCTAAGCATTTTTCTATAAATAGAGTGCTTAGGTTAGAATTGAAAATCACACCAGAAACACAAGTTTCTCTTTATTTCTCTCTCTATATCGAGTGTATTCTTATGAGTATTTGATACTTTGAGTGTTGCTATACGGTGAAAGTTTCCTTCAGCACTATATCTAGTATTCTAGTCAGAAGTACCGTCTTTCCGAGGTAAGGGATGTTATTTCTTCTTAAATGATATTATTTTATTCAATATCATTATGCCGAAGTATTGATCTGAATTTTTATCAAATTTGGAACTTTTTATGTCGGGGTTACTATTCATGAGTTACTATTCACGAGTTACTATTCATGAGTTACTATTCACGAGTTACTATTCACGAGTTACTATTCACCGAAAAATGAAATTTTCTTCTTTTCGTCCAAAATATCTATTCTGGATACTAGCTTTGATTGTATCCATGTTTTGATCATTCTTGAATTTTACTCCACTATGATTATTTATGAGGTATTTTTGGACATGGAATAGCTGAAATACGAATCCTTAATATTTATTCTTTTGTTTCACTGGATTCGTTTTTTTTAAAATATTTTTCGTCATCCTCAGTCCTAAATGATGATATAATTGAATATCTTTGGCCTGTAGTGCAAAGATTGATGATTTCTGATGAATATCTTTGGCCCGTAGTGCAAAGATGAACAGGTGTTGAGATGAACATGATCGATTGGTGATACAAATGAATATCTTTGGCCTGTAGTGCAAAGATGAATATTTGATTAAAGATGGTTATTGATTGTTGTTACAGGGATAAAATATTGATGATGGACTTTTAAATCTTAGAAGATAGTAGAACTCATTCTCTACTTGACTCTTCTAATGGCTTGCTGTTTTCGCTGCAGTTATTGAGTTAAAACTTGTTGTCTATTGTATTCTATTGAATTTTTCCCTGTTGAAGACTAACGATAATTTGTTGTATATTATCTTAGTCATAATATTCTTTACTGGGCTAGTTGAGCTCACCCTTTTCCTTGTTGTTCCATTTTCTTCTCAGGAGGCGAGAATGTAGCGAGTACTAGTCGGGGTGTGAAATGATGGTTCAAGACAGTTATTTTAGTAGCCTCACTATTTTGTAAAATAGTATATCAATAAGTATAATGAGGACTTAATTGAGTATGAATACTGTCTAGATGACAATATTTGTATTTAAACTCACAGTATATGTGTTGTCGTATTTTGCACGACAATTGTAATAATAAAGTTGTAGTTATTTTCTGTACCATGTATTTGGCGACTCAGAATGGGTTGGATGGATTGGACCTGTTTTGGGGGCGTCACAGTTGGTATCAGAGCTTAGGGATATGATCTCTGGAGGAGATCGGGGAATAGAACTAGGAGGGGAGAGACGAGTAAATCCTTCGCTAGTATGTCCTACCTAAGCTTATTTGTTGGTCGGTCATAATATAGAGATATTATGTGATTTGTTAATTTGTTAAATTAACCCTTGTTTTATAGCAGTATTTGAGAATGTCGACTGAGAATGTTAACAGTGGAGTAAATGAGACTATTCAATGACAAGTACTTTCCTGAAAGTATTCGTCTTATGAAGGAGGTAGAGTTTATTAGACTGGAGCAGAATAACATGACGGTGTCCCAGTACGAGGCGAAATTTGCAGAGTTGTCCAGGTTTGCACCTCATTTGGTAGAGAATGAGGAACGTATGACACGGATGTTTCTGAGAGATTTGAAACCCGGCATACGTCAATATCTCATTTCTCATAAATTTTCTCTCTATTCAGATGTTGTCAACAGGGCTCAATTATTAGAGCGAGATAGCGAGTATGGTCAATCGAGGGACCACAACCAGGATTATACCAGTGACAGCAGTCATCAGAACAACGATAACCAGCGGAGAAAGAAGAATACGGACAAGAACGGCAACCACTTTGGTGGTAATCGTGGCCATGAATATAGAAGAAGCGAGTCGGGAGGAGATTTTAAAAAGAGGAGATTCAACAATGATAATACGAAGACGTCAGCACCATCAGCAACTGGTTCCAAGGGAGGAAAGCGACCACCGGTCATATGCTATAAGTGCGGAAAAGAAGGACATATCAGCCCAAACTGCCCCCAACAGTTTAAGGTATGTTATAACTGTGGAAAGGAAGGACATATCGCTCGAGATTGTACTGTAGCGAAACCAAGTCCAACGGGGGTGGTGACTCAAAAAGCTGTCCCAGAAAAGTCAAAGTCAACGGTTCCTGGAAGAGCGTTTTTCGTGACTGGTCCGAATGCGAGGAACCCGAACGAAGTTAGCACGGGTTAGTTAATTATAAATTTTTGCGAAGTCTATATCTTATTAGATACCGGTTCTACCCATTCATTTATCTCTTGCTTGCGTCCAACGTTTAAACTTGACTCCGGAGAAATTAGACTTTGACTTATCTGTTGAAACTCTGTTAGGAGAAATTTTCTTCACATCCATTGTTTATAAATCTTGTTTGATCCAAGTTGGCACCATCACATTACCTGTTGACCTTATCTCTTTAAAGATACTTGCTTTTGATGTGATTTTAGGAATTGATTGATTAACTACTCATCATGCCAAAATTGATTGCTTTAGTAAGGTTGTTAGTTTTCATATTCCTAAGCAACCTTTTATTCAAATTCAAGCAACCAAACTATTGAAGTCAAACTCTTTCATATCAAGCCGTAAAGTCATTCGTTTATTGAAAAACGGATGTCAAGCTTTCTTAGCTATGTTATGGACTTGAACAAATATACGTCAGATTTGAATGATATTTCTATTGTTAGTAAATCCCTGACGTATTTCCTGAAGAATTTCTTGGCCTACGTGTGATATTGAATTTTGTATCATCTTTGAATCTGGTACAAAACGCACTTCTAAAATCTCATATTGAATGGCTCCTATTGAACTTCAGGAGTTAAAAACCTAACTGTAGAAGTTTGTACCCGAGCCTCTATCTGGTGACTTCCTTTGTGGAATGCACTAAAGTCAGACTCTCCGTAGGGGATACCATATTCGTGTGGTAGTAAACTGATAGGTTTCATTGTGACGTGCTATCCAAGATTGGGATATGAGTCACAGTTGAGAGCAACCTAAGTCAGTAATCGAAATACGTAGCTTTCTAGTTATTATCGGAGATTCGTAAAAGGATTTTCTCGAATCGCTACTCCATTAACTCAGCTGACTCGAAAAGATACAAACTTCGAATGGACCGAGGAATGTGAGAAGAGCTTCCAAGAATTCAACATGCGACACCGACGTTGGCTCGAGCTGTTGAAAGATTTCGATCACACCATCCAATACTATCCTAGAAAAGTAAACGTGGTAGCTGACGCATTGATCGTATGCGAGTACGAGTGCGATATTGTTGAACACAAAGACCTATTTTGTATAATTTATAAATGATAGAGATAGAGTTAATGACTCTAGGGACCCACGTGATGATATACGAGTAAAATCGACTTTAATCGATAACGTTAAAGCCACTCAAGCTACAGACCTGGAGCTGATGAATATAAAGAAGAAGGTGCAAGAATGTGTTATTCTAGAAGTAAGAGTCGATGAAGAGAAGAAAGCTCAAGCCTTCAATTTATTTGAAATCCTCGATCGAGTAGGAACTGTGGCCTATAGACTCGCCTTAATGCTAAGTATGTCACGTGTTCATAACGTTATTTACGTATCGATGTTACGTAAATATGTGGACGACCCGAACCACGTTATTGAGTTAGAACCAAACGAGATAGCTGAAGACTTAACGTACGAAGAGGTACCTGTCAAGATCTTGGATAGGAAGGAGCATGTCCTACGCACGAAGGTCTTATCACAAGTTAAAGTTTTGTGGAGAAACCATGCTATTGAGGAAATGACCTGAGAGTTGGAAACGGAAATGAAAGCGAGGTATCCTCATCTTTTCGAAACACCAGGTACGTATGTCAATTTCGAGGACGAAATTTCATAAGGAGGGGAGGTTGTAAGACCCCAAATTATTAATAAATGAAATTTAATTTTCTCTATTCATTATTTTAAAATAGTAAGGGTTGATTTGATTAATGTGGTTAGTTATGGGTAAAATGCGCAAATATTTCAAATAAGCAAGTGGTCCTAAAATATTCATTGTTGTCGGGGAATATTTGTTTGGTCGTGGAATATTCTTGTTGTCGGGGAATATTCGTACGACGGCGCAGCCTTGTGTGGGCCCCATAACGGAAAGCGATTGGATGAAGAAAACGACAAAAATAAGTTGTTTATAAATAACGGCGTAGTTGTTACCGTTAATACTGTTGGAATACCCGGTGGTTAAAACACAGTAATACGCGTTGTTGCATAGTAGCACACGGTATTGCACCAATTATTGATTCTTACGTAAGAAGGTACTACTCAATAATTGTTACAGTAATTACTGTTCAATATTGTATTTTATTGATTCAATAATTGATGCGTTGATATTTTATATTACTGTTGTTTTAATAATTGTCACTACACAGTATTTTCTATTATCGGAACAATAATTTATATTATCTGAATAATATTATTAGATAACATTATTGGCAATGTCTAGAAAGTTCTGTCTAAGGAGAGGTTTGGTCATTTAATTGCGCGCCAGTAAGGAGAGATCCTTATTGGAAATCCCCCTCTTTTCTGGGAACGGCCTGATTGCCAGTACTGTGGTTCTGTAATATTATTTGTGTATAATTAATTATTGATTTATATGATGAGGAAAATATTGATTTTATGTGGATATAGATGGAGAAAATTTTTAATGTGACAATTGTTGAAAATTAATATTTTATCTTTTTCTGATAAAATAATTCATTTAAATATATTATTTTAATAATATATTGATGATGATATTTTTACAATGAATGTAGGATATATGAGTATATGAGGAGGAAGATTATTTTTGTGGCATTAAATGATTAACACATGTTTTGTGTGTTGGTGGACACAATTCTTGACTGAAAATTTATTATTAACTGTAAAATCGCCCGTTTGTGGATTTCGGTCAATTTTTGTTTGGAATTTGGAAAAACTTTCTTCTGAAAAGTTGTAGAGAATTGAATTTCCTATAAAAACTCGCGAGATTCGAATTTTCTGATAAAAGGGCTATTTATTATGAATTATTGAAGTTCCGAAGTTCTGAAATAATTGATTTTTAGAGTTTAAAATGTTTTTTTTTAAGAAAAACATTTTTTGTTGCAATTGAGTGGCTCACATGTGTTATACATGATCTGAAATCAGATTTCTTAGGTGGGCTTGACAATTTTGTAAATATAATATTATTATATTCAATTTTCTACTTTGGTGTTCTAAGCATTTTTCTATAAATAGAGTGCTTAGGTTAGAATTGAAAATCACACCAGAAACACAAGTTTCTCTCTATTTCTCTCTCTATATCGAGTGTATTCTTGTGAGTATTTGATACTTTGAGTGTTGCTATACGGTGCAAGTTTCCTTCAGCACTATATCTAGTATTCCAGTCAGAAGTACCGTCTTTCCGAGGTAAGGGATGTTATTTCTTCTTAAATGATATTATTTTATTCAATATCATTATGCCGAAGTATTGATCTAATTTTTTTTATCAAATTTGGAACTTTTCATGTCGGGGTTACTATTCATAAGTTACTATTCACGAGTTACTATTCATGAGTTACTATTCACGAGTTACTATTCACCGAAAAATGAAATTTTCTTCTTTTCGTCCAAAATATCTATTCTGGATACTAGCTTTGATTGTATCCATGTTTTTATCATTCTTGAATTTTACTCCACTATGATTATTTATGAGGTATTTTTGGACATGGAATAGCTGAAATACGAATCCTTAATATTTATTCTTTTGTTTCACTGGATTCGTTTCCTTTAAAATATTTTTCATCATCCTCAGTCCTAAATGATGATATAATTGAATATCTTTGGCCTGTAGTGCAAAGATTGATGATTTCTGATGAATATCTTTGGCCCGTAGTGCAAAGATGAACAGGTGTTGAGATGAACATGATCGACTGGTGATACAAATGAATATCTTTGACCTGTAGTGCAAAGATGAATATTTGATTAAAGATGGTTATTGATTGTTGTTACAGGGATAAAATATTGATGATGGACTTTTAAATCTTAGAAGATAGTAGAACTCATTCTCTACTTGACTCTTCTAATGGCTTGCTGTTTCCGCTGCAGTTATTGATTTAAAACTTGTTGTCTATTGTATTCTATTGAATTTTTCCCTGTTGAAGACTAACGATAATTTGTTGTATATTATCTTAGTCATAATATTCTTTACTGGGCTAGTTGAGCTCACCCTTTTCCTTGTTGTTCCATTTTCTTCTCAGGAGGCGAGAATGTAGCGAGTACTAGTCGGGGTGTAAAATGATGGTTCAAGACAGTTATTTTAGTAGTTCTCACTATTTTGTAAAATAGTATATCAATAAGTATAATGAGGACTTAATTGAGTATGAATACTGTCTAGATGACAATATTTGTATTTAAACTCACAGTATATGTGTTGTCGTATTTTGCACGACAATTGTAATAATAAAGTTGTAGTTATTTTCTGTACCATGTATTTGGCGACTCAGAATGGGTTGGATGGATTGGACCTGTTTTGGGGGCGTCACATATAAAATTGTGTATAACAATGTATATTCGTATATCTATATATATATAAAGCAAGTAAGAAATAATTCAACAAAAGTTAAACTTAAATGACTTATCTCAGTACTTGGACCAACTTTCTCTTCTAAAAAAATCAGAACTTTTGTAAGAAGAGATACAGAGTTTTTAGAGAGAATGTAGGCAATGAGAGTATGCTTTGCTTTTCACTAAATTGTTAAAAATCAAATGAATAAAATACTCACTATTTATAGATTTTTGAAGTTGGGGGCAAAAATATAATTTGTGAAAACTAATTTTGAATGCATGGTTCAGATAATCAATTTTTGAATTTAACGGTCCAGATGAAAACAAATTTCACAAGGAGGAACTTGATATTCCGCCCGGGCCAAATTCAAATTACTTATCATTTATTACTCTTATTTGACCACATGGTTTTTAAAAGCAATTTGCCAACACATGCAAACATTATAGCCTATACACGGTTTCAAGCATGGTCCCAAAAAAGAGTGTCACACACACACACACACATAGTTTTTAGAAATAATTGCCAGCACATGCATACACTTAGTATATATATATAAATGATGCATGCATGAATTGTTATATATATACATATATTTTAATACACATATATGTACGAATGTATGCATTAAAAGCATTTTTGCCCAACTTTAATATTGAAAACAAATAGGATCTCATTGCCTTGATTATTTATATGAATCAATTTATTTAACACTTGACATTTAAGTTATCAAGCTCAATAAAAATTAATTCAAATAAAATTAGAAAATAATTTAGATAAAATAAATACTTACATATTTATTTAATTACTACATAATTGTTATCATCAAAATATATAAAATAAGACGTATCAGTCTCATAGTTTGGGAAAAATTAATTATATATATATATATATATATATATATATATATATATATATATGTATGTATATCTGTGTGTGTGTGTATTTAAAGCTGTAAGACCCCAACTTTTTATAAATAAAATTGAATTTCCTCTATTTATTATTTTGAAATAGTAAGGGGTTGTTTGATTAATGTGGTTAGTTATGGGTAAAATGCGCAAATATTTTAAATAAGCAAGTGGTTATAAAATATTCATTGTTGTCAGGGAATATTCGTTTGGTCGTGGAATATTCTTGTTGTCGGGGAATATTCGTACGATGGCGTAGCGATTTGTGGGACACATAACGGAAAACTGTTAGTGAAGAAAACGACAATTTTGAGTTTTTTTATAGATAACGGCGTAGTTGTTACCGTTAACACTATTGGAATACTCGGTGGTTAAAATACAGTAATACGCGGTGTTGCACAATAGTACACAGTATTGCATAATATTTTTGGATTATTGATTCTTACGTAAGAAGGCACTAATCAATAATTGTTACAGTATTTCATCACATGTCTTTACTTGAAACATCAAAGATCATGGTTATACCAAATCACAGTTCCTGTTCATAATCATACTAACAATTTCATCTTTACACTACGACCAAAGATATTCATCAGCAGACCATCTTTGCACTACAGGCCAAAGATATTCAACAACAGGTCATCTTTGCACTACGGGCCAAAGATATTCATCAACAATTCATCTTTGCACTACAGGCCAAAGATATTCATCAACAATTCATATTTGCACTACATGCCAAATATATTAATATCTCAAAGAAATATATAATCATTTCAGAATTTATATAAACAATAATTATAACCATGTTGATCATTTCACCTTTGCACTTAAGCTAAAGATATTCAATTATAAATTCAATGGTCGTGATCATACCAGTCAACAATTTAACTTTGCACTACTGGCCAAAGGAAATCCATAGTCATAATCATACCAAAAATCTACCCATCTTTACACTCAAGTCAAATAAAAATATCATCATTAGGGTTATAAAAATGTTATATATAATAGTAAAATCAATATAATCAAAACATCTAAATTTAATCTCATGAGTAATATTCATAAATTAACTATAATTTGGTTAGAAAAAAAATCAACTTTGTCATGAATAGTAACTTCGTGAATAGTAACTCGTAAATAGTAACTCATGAATAGTAAATCCGACACAAAAAGGTAGAAATTCCACAATAAAATCTATACCAATATTTCGATATAATGATATTGAAATAACATTTCTTAAACTTATAAATAATTTATTTTAATTGTTTACACTTTACTAAATAATGTATTTAATCATCCTAAAATTTCAACTCATAAGATTTCATCACCAATAACCAAAACACTCATAAAAAATCTGCATATATCTCATATAGGATTCTCAAGCCATAAAATCCTATTTTCTAATTTTCTTACTTCACATAACACATTTAATTCATTTACTCATAACTACTCCATTTTTATAAAAAATACCAAATCAGTACAAACAAATTTTCTTTTATGAGATTTAGTAGAATATAGTCCCATATTGAACATATATTTTTCTCAAAATTTTTAAAAATTATTTACTATTTTTCATATGGCCAAAATATCCGAATATTTAGATATTTATCAAAAATTGTATTTTTATCTAAAAATTCCAAAATTTACAGAGTATACTTCTATCATATACATGTACTCTCAATAAAAATTTCACCAATTTTAAAGTTAACCACAAGGAGTTATAAGCGGTTACTTTTAAAATAGCATTTTCTCAAAAAATTCACAACTCTTAATCTATACATACAAAAATCGTCATTTTTGGACACAATCTAGAAAAATCATTAAATTATCATTTCAAATTTTTTCAGAATTTTTGAAGGTCAGAAAAATTACGAAACTGAAAAACATAACAACCCTTAAATTCCCATACTATCCCTTACCTCAAAAGAGCAGCACTTCTGTCTGGATATCGGATATGACGCTGAAGGAACTTGCACTGATGAATAGCAACTCACCAAGTATCTAAATACTCACAAAATACACTCGATAATCTAGAGAGAAAAAGAGAGAAAACTTATGAATTCTGGTGTGATTTTCAATTCTAACTTAGCCCTCTATTTATAGGAAAATGTTAGCACGCCGAAGCAGACTTAACCTGCTACCTGATGGCTTTACCTGCTACTATTCCACCCACCAAAAATCAGCCATATTTCCCAACAACCAAAAGTGGGACCCACCCATTTCTAGAATTTTCCACCAAAATTATTTATAAACCTAATTTCCGAATCAGTCACCTCTTAAAATTCATAACAAATCATTCGTTCATTTTTAACGGTTCAAAATTTGTGAACATATACTCAACTTATATATGTATAACATATCCAAAAATCACAACGATCTAACGGTCGGATTAAATATTATAACTCACACAATAAAGCTGTAAGAACACCGATTTGATCTTTTAATACCTCCAATTCGACAAAATACTAATAAAATACCTCAACATTAATTCCTTCATTTATAACCACATAAATAAATCCATCATTTATATCCATATTAAATAAATATTTTTCTTATCATATAAATCAATAATTAATTATTAAATAATATTACAGAATCACAATAACGACAAACAGGCAGTTCCTAGAAAAGAGGGGGCTTTCCAATAAGGATTTCTCCTTATTGGCGCGCAATTAGATGACCAAACCTCTCCTTAGACAGAACTTTCTAGACATTGCTAATAATGCTATCGAATAATATTATTCAAATAATATGAATTATTGATCTGTTAATGGAAAATATTGTGTAGCAATAATTATTGAAACAACAATAATATAAAATATCAACGCAGCAATTATTGATTCAATAAAATAAATATTAAACATAAATTACTGTAACAATTATTGAGTAGTGCCTTCTCACATAAGAATCAATAATTGAAAAAATACTGTGCAATACCGCGTGCTACTGTGCAACTACGTGTATTACTGTATTTTAACCACCAGGTATTCCAACAGTGTTAACGGTAACAACTATGCCGTTATTTATAAAAACTCAAATTTATCGTTTTCTTCATCCGACAGTTATTCTGTTATGGGGCCCACAAATGGCTGCGCCGTCGTACGAATATTCCCTGACAGAAAGAATATTCCACGACTAAACGAATATTCCCCGACAACAATGAATATTTTATAACCACTTGCGTATTTTGAAAAAAAATTCATATATCACCCTTAACTTTAACTTTTATCAATTTAACCATTTACTGAATAGTAATTATAAGAAAAATTGAATACTTTTATTTCATAAAATTCGGGGTCTTACAAAATGAGTGTATTTGATTTACGTGGAAGTTGAGTTGGCAAAATGACCATTTTGCTCCTCCCGGGGTTATCTCCAATTTTTGCGCAATTGTAGCAGTCTTCTCTCAAGGTTATCTCTGAGGTTGTCTTGATGTTGACTTTGACTATCCTCAGGGTTATCTCTAAGGTTGGCTTGACCTCCTGGGGTTATCTCCAGGCTTTGAACTTGATCTCTCGGGGCTATTTTCGGGGTTGGAATTGATGTTGTGGTTCTCCAGGGTTATCTTTGGAGTGTGAAAAAGATACTTTTGTCCTCCTGCATAGTTAGTAACAGGAAAATAAAATTTTGAGTGTCTACCGATGCCCCTCTTTATTGTGTTCATGCAATGCAATGGAATGGACATGATAAAGATTACTAGACACTTGAAATATGACAAGGTATTCTTAATGATGCAAATCACAATGTAATGAATGTTATGATGAATGTTAAAATGCTTTTGTAAATCGCAGCTCGCAAATCGCACATCGCATTTTGCACATCACATTTCGCACTTCACATTTCGCACTTCGCAATTCGCTTTTCGCATTTGGCCAATCACACTTCGCCGTTTGCAAATCACTTTACCATTATCGATTGTTACTAATGCCTATGCTGGTGCTGACTCCAACGGTTTGGCTTTTTGTCGGTGTTGTTGATGCTTGTTTGATGTGTAGACACTCGGAATTTTCTGCATACCTGTTACTAGCATTGCAGGAGGGCAGAATCGTCTTTTAGAGATAAACTTGGAAGATAGCTTAGTGCAATCCTGGAGACAACCCTGGGATATTCAGTTATTACCATCTCAGAGATAACCCCAAGACATCCAGCTCAATACCAAAAATTACACTGGGAGTTTTAGTCTCAACCTCGGAGATAACCCCGAGGAATGCAGTTCAAATACCAGAAATCACACCAGAGAATACCGTTTCATGTCGGAGATAAACCCGAGATACTCAGTCTCAGTCCCAGAAATAACACCGGGAAAGATAGTATCCACCTCAAAAATAACCCCGAGGCATACAGTTGCAATTCCAAAGATAACCCCAGAAATGCTTATTTCAAACCCATGCGATCAGCTTCAACACTTGGCGATAACCCCGAGGCACTCATTCCCCAAGTTCGGAGATAACCCAGGGAGGTCAAGCACACCTCAGAGATAACCCTGAGGACGGTCAACACCTGCAGCAGCCCAATCTCAGAGATAACCCTGAGCAACGACTGCTAAATCAGCTCAAGCCGAAGATAACCCCGGTGAGGGGCAGAATCATCATTTTAACACATCGATCCTACATTGCGCCATCTCAGTAAACATTTCAACATACATTATACAAAAATGTCCTACAAGAACCAAAGAGCTCTAATCCCAAGTGACTACTGCACAAGACAACACACCGGATAGAATTTGAAGCTTGAAGACCAAGGGCATGGTCCCATCTTCTTGACTTCGTACAACCTCTAATTCCATGTTATTGTGTAGCTCTCGATAATAGCATGTCGTAAAAGGTCTTATACACCTCGATCTGATGCCCGAATTGAAATTTTGAAAGTTTAAACGGACAACACGTTGCACGCGTGCACGTACTTCTAGACAGTAGAACCTGGGGCACCCCGGCCAGCTGCAGGTGCATCTGCGGCTGCTGCAGGTACACTTGCGGTTCCCTCCTCTATAAATGGAGGGCTTGGGGTAGCCATTTTTAATAGATAAAAGGCGAGGAAGCCTTGTCCAATTTGCTCTGTACACACCCTAAACTGAGTGCTTTCTCATTTTAAACACTTTTGAGCTTATATTTGGCTATATTTTTATCGGCGGGAGCCGAGTGTTCATCCATTTAAAGCTATTGAAATCTTCTTTGGCAGTCCACTGTAAGTCTTCTTACACGTTTTAAAGCCTTTCTCCACTACTGTGCACACACAGTTCTTCACGTTGAGAGTCGTGTAGTGTGTCTATGTTGGGACCTCGGTCCGTGGCTTTTATTTCTTTTTGTACATATATATATATATATATATATATATTTACATTTCAGTCTGGCCAGGAGTTTACTTCGTGGCCTTTTACAGCTTTATTTACATTTTGTCCCGCCTGGAGTCTACTTCAAGGCGGTTGATCATTTTATTGCTTTATATTTTCCAATCCCCAATAGAGGTGCTTCGTGGTGGTTGATTGGTTTTTTACTGCTTTATTTACATTTACAATCCCCCATGGAGGTGCTTCGTGGTGGTTGATTGCTTGCATATATATATATATATATATATATATATATATATATATATATATATATAACTGTTTACAGCTTTCATACAAATTGCTACATCATGTGAGCCTAGGAATCATGTGATCACAGATTTAGTCTACTGAATCTAGATTCGGATCCCATGATGGACATTTTCAGCTGTACACGGCTAGTAAATTATTCGCAGTGTTCGAATTTCCTTAGATGGTTTTCATGCCCACAAGGAGTATGACACTGCTATGTGTATTATTTTCTCGAAGATGCTTCGCATCTCGAAAATAAAAGCAATCAAGCCGAACACCTAATAAAATGGAAGTATCATAGGCCTCAATTACTATTGAGCAAAAGGGTTTGAAAATCTCTTTTTCCAAAACATCACTGCTATATCTTGTTCAAACTGAATTTTATACAGAAATTCAAACCCTTTGTATATAGGTGCAACGAGGCATAGCACTACTTCCAGATAATTGTACATTGATCCACACACAAGCACACACACATTCATATAACAGTTTAATTGAAAAGTGACGGTCACCGTGGTAACACTTATGTCAGGGGGTGCCTAACACCTTTCCTCCGCATAACCAAGTCCCTAGACCCTAATGAATAACGATTTTATAGACCCGTTAAGTAGTGTCACATCACTGGGTCAATGTGCAAACCTTTTCTCGGTTGTATTGGTACAACCATTTAACTAGCGACTCTTATAGTCCAATCGTCGACATATACATGTCGGATCTTTTCACAACTTGTTTTTCAAACAAATCTCACCTAACATGAGAACACAAAAAGACAAGAACAGAAAGGGACAAAAAATAAAAATCACAACGTCGACAAGTGGCGACTCTGTTGGGAAATTAACCAGTAAGAGGACTTAAGCCGCTATTATAAGCTTTTCAAAACTGTTATATGCTTGTGTGTGGATGTTGCATTTACATTAGATGGATGTGTACGAATGCATTTACTTATTGTACTTAATGCTTTACACTATATCTGCTTATGATATTAGTGATTCGCACATGTCATCATTTTCATAAACGGTGAGACACGTTGTATGTGAATGTATGTTGTGTGGTTCCTCTATCAGGAGGCTATCTTGTCGGTGTTTGATTACTAGACTTGTAGGAAGACTAATTCTAACGAGACTCAGGAAAGGCACCACCCAAATTCGCTCCAGTTGAAAGACTGGATAAACTTCCCGTCGAGTAAATTACGATGATTTGGGAACCTTCATGCCAAAAAACCGCGAGAGTAGCCTAAGATAGGTCAGCCTCTAATAAACCAAATATGGAGGAAATTCCCTTCATACTTTCCCATTTCAAAATACTCGTAAAGTCAATTACTTGTAATTTCATTCCATATTGATATCCATGTAATGGGAAATATGCAGGAATATGTGTACATGCTATTCTGTATTACAAACAGCTAACATCCGTTTTACAGGATAATACTCCTAAAACGGATTCATTTTATAGCATGAAAACATTTATACATTCCCTGAAACTAAACTACGTTAGTTTTTTGCAGGGAAATAATCGGACCTATTACCTGGTCAAAGTCCAAAAAGGCCACGAGCCTACAGCCAATTATGTCTTCATCTGATCAGACAAATACTAATCCTGTCTCTCATGAAGAATTTGACAAATTAAGTAAACAAATCACAGATTTGGCTGTTCTGCTTAAAGAATTACACCAATCTACTCAGGGTACAAGGATACCCATACATACAGAATCCTCTGCACAAGGAGGAACCCAAGGTTCGTATAAAGTCATTCCAGTACCTGATCTACAGTTAGATACAACCAACAAAATTCATGATACCACCCATCTCAAAGAAGATCTAGACACCGGTGATATCGGAAAGAAAGTCCTTCAAATGGAAGAAACTATCCGTTCTATCAAAGGTATTGGAGCACATGGGAATGTTTCATATACAGACCTTTGTATATTCCCTGGTGTGCATTATCTAGAGAAGTTCAAGACTCCTGACTTTAAAAAGTATGACAGGTTAGGAGACCATTACACACATTTGAAGGTATTCATTGGAGAACTAGGATCTTATGTTGAGGATGAGAAGCTCAGGATGCAGCTGTTCCAGAAAAGTCTATCTGGAGAAGCCCGTTCGTGGTATACTAGATTAGACAACTCCAAGATCCATTGTTGGGAGGAGCTAGCTCCTGCCTTCCTCACTCAGTATAGCTTCCAGTCTCAGATGGCCCCTGACCGTTACCAAATTACTAAAGTCAGGAAACAAACCAATGAATCTTTCAGAGAGTATGCTCAAAGGTGGAGGGGCCTTGCTACTTAAGTTATTCCCTCTATGAATGAGTCAGAAATGGTTATAACCTTCATAAACATACAAGAAGCTCCTTTCTATGAGAGGGTTTTAGTCGGTATTGGCAAACTATTCTCTGAAATGATTAAACATAGGGAGATGGCTGAGATGGGATTGAAGTCAAGAAAGATTCAAGACCTAGCTACCCTTAAAGTTGTTGCTGAGCACATCCAGTCCGAAAATTATGGAAAAAAACCCCCTGTGAGTCCATAAAAAGAAAGATGAGGATGTTTTCTTGATACTACAAGGTCCGAAAGGCAGTCAAAATATGCCTATCCAGAGGAGAAATTACTCCCCCTTCCAAGAACAACCTTCGAACCCTTCATTGCCAAAGGATGGAGAAGTCAGACACACTCGAGTGTTCACACCCCTAGGGGACTCACTCGAGAACATTCTCAATCTTCTGACCACTCAGAAGAAAATTACTCATCTTCTTCCACCAGCAAACCTAAATGGGAAGGGTTTCAATGCCTTCAATGCCAGTCAGAAATGTGCTTATCATGTTAGAGCTGTGACAACCCAGAATTTTAGATTATCCAGAATTTAGGTTTAAAGAATTAGTTATTAATAAAATGAATTTTTATTAATACTATTATGTGCTATGTGTTTATTAATCGTTCTATAATCTAGGATGATTATAAGTCTAGAGTATTCTGGCTACGAGCTAGATTGAACGAATAAGAATTTTCAAGACGAAAATGAATGTTTTCCGAAAACAAAAATATTTTCGGGAAAAAAGACGAAATAGGCATTATTCATAAGTTTTTGCTCGGAGATTTATTTTAAAATTTTGAGAATTTAATGATTACATATAATTTTGAGACGTGATGGAATATTCAATAATATTTTAGTGATGGCAAAAACGAAGTTTTCGCCTGCGGACTCAAAACCTAAGGGTTAGGAAAAGTGAGTTCCGAGAATACTATGACTACGAATAATAATTAGGATTATTATGCGTGAGAGATACGAGTATAATACTAGTTATTATACGAGTATAGTACGAAGATTAGTATGACGTATAATACGGATATCGTACGAACGATATACGAAGAGAATACGAGAATACGAGAATGGAATGCGAAGAATACGATGAGTCTTAATGAACTTTGAGTTCATGAACTTTGTAGAATCCAATTGGACTTGGATTATGTCAAGCCCAATACTTTGGGAAATCAAGCCCAAGAGATGTCCAATAAGAATTAGGGTTAAGGCCCAAACCAAGAAAAGAAACCGCGGATCGAACCGATGGATAAACAGATGGGTAAAAACCATTGGGCAACCCATGGGATGACCCATGGACATGTGGGCCGGTCACTTGGCCACCAAGTAAGGGTGGAGGCCAAGTTTACTTGGTGACTAAGTGTTGGAGGAGGTGGGAATAGTAAGGAGGTGGAGGCAAAATGACCAAATTGCCCTAAGCTTTGGTTTTCTATAAATAGGAAGCTAGAGTTCATTATTTTGGGATTTTGAAAATCCTACACTTTGAGAGATAAAGAGAGAAAGTTCGGATGGGAGAAGAAGAGGAAGAGGAAGAGGAAGAGCAAAAGCTTGCCGAGTGCGCTCTTTGTCCGATAGAAGAAGATTAAAGGAGAACGGTAATCCGAAACCTAATCTCTTTTAATATTTTCTTTAAGTTCTATGTTTAAAAATATAACTTAATAAAGATAAGAAGTAAAAGGTGTTAGTAGTGATTTCATATGGTTGAAATCATAAGAAAATGAGAAAATAAGAATTAGAAGTTTAGTTTATAAATTTCTTAAGGAAGTTTAATATTCGTGAGGATTTTGAGCGATCCGAATGAATATTATGAACGAGTAGGCAAAATAAGTAAGGAATGGTGTTCTATAACATCAAATTCCAAGAAAAAGTGGAATCGTAATCCTATATCGATTAAAATGAAGAACACGCAGAACACGCGAAGAACACGAAGAACGTTGTTGATGGACAAATTTAAAACCATCGTAGGATAAATATTGTTGATGGACAAGTTTAAAATCATCGCGTATAAGTTAGTTACTTATTGTTTGGTTAGGAACGGTAGAAACGTTCATGAAGAACGGATTAAAACGTAGCTATAACGAAGTTATGGCAAAATTTTTATAAAAGATGAACGAGAATTAGAAAGTTAGTAAATGAATCCGAACGTGTAGGATTTCATAAGAAAGTAAGAAAATATAGAAAACGTGAGTTGTGGACTCAAGAACAAACGAGTTCCGAATTACGGACGAACGAACAAAGAACGTTAAAAGCGTAAAAATGAACGAAGGGTGAAGATTAAGCCAATAGAATGGTACGTTAATGGATTCAGAACGAAGTTCTTTCTGAGGGGTATTGAAGTACGTAAGATAAGGAAGAGAATGGCTTTGGAATGATCTTGTTCCGAGTTATAACAAATAAGTTACGAAACTTCGAAGTAAGAAATTCAAGTTTGTAAAAGACTTAGGAAATTTTTCTAAGGTTTATGCTCGACGCCGCAGCGCCGACTGAGCTTTGAGAAGTGGCGCTGCAGCGCGAGCTTGGAGCGTCAAGTGCTGTTAGTTAGCACCGCAGCACGAGTGATAACAAAGGGTTCGACGCCGCAGCGCCAGACCAAAGGAAGAGGGTGACGTAGGTCGCGCTGCAGCGCAAAGGAAAGGATGGGGCACAGCGCCGCAACGCCGGTGCAGGGCAGTGCCCAGTAATGAGATTTTTATTGCTCAAGTACTGGGGAATGTGCAAGAAAGAAATATGAACATTTATTTCACATAATGTAACACTTAATCAAGTCTTCTAAACCTTTAGTGAAGGTTGAACGGAAAGATTAAAAGAGATTAAAAGATAGAGAATGTAAGCGCTAGATTACGTAACCGATATCCAGGGACCATAGTCGTAATGAGCGAACGTGAGGGATTGCTATGATTGTGATTCCTTAGACATTGAGTAACAAGGATGATGTATAACATTTCGATGTTATGATGTCATAATAAGATATAAGTGTAAAGCGTATGAACGCTGTGACCACAACGTTGTTGCGATGAACGATCGGTCTTAGCATACAACGAACAGTATGGCTTCGACATTAAGAAAGAATAATGAACATGGGGTTCATGAGATTGATAACGATTGAAAGCAATTAAAACCTTGAGAAAAGGTTGAATGAGAGATTAAGAGACGAGCAACGTGAACGTTGGATACGTAAACGATCCTTGTGAATCATATTCACGTTGGACGAACGTTCTAAGTATACCCTAGTTGTATAACTTGGACGTTGATGAAAGTAGTAAGTAAGATATATATTATCATAAAAAGTCGTAGCAAACGGTAATAAGAGTAATAAAAGTCTGAGGGTGAGTCGGATAGAGAATGTTAGAATGACGTAAGCGTTAAACACTTTAGCCGACGTGACGGTTGAGTGTACGCGAATATTGAACAGGCAGAACCTACACTCCGTGTATGGTTTGACCGTAAGGTAATGAAGACTAAGATTTAACTGTGAACGGTGAAGAAACTAAATTGAAGACAATAACGTATAACGTTAAGAAGCCGAGTTAATAAGTATAACTTGGACAAACATTCCGAGTTAAATGAACCGGACGTTGTAAGATATAAATAAGATAATATAAAATGTTTAACACTATGACCTTATAGTATTGACATTGAACGATCATTCCGAGTATACAAAAGATTATATGACTTAGACGATAAAGAATGAATCCTGAGGTATGGCATTTAGTTGCCAGAAAGCCATAAGGAATAAGAAGTTGACTTAACGAACATTATAGTTTAATGGTTCGGATAAGTTAAGAGAAATTAGGTTGTGGTATAATCATAACTTTGATGGTTGACGTATGGGAGCTGGGATAAATAATTCCTTCAGAGAGCGAAGGTATATACAAAACTGGCAACCGATCTAACTCACTGTGTGGGCAGTGTAGATGAGACGGGAACTTGTTTGTTGGTTATTTGTGGGAAACCACTCAGAGTACCATATGGACTACTAGCAGAGGAGCGATGTATACTAAGTCCTATAGAAGTTATGAGAAGAAGATAAGAATATAAATCATCCAAGATGATGAATGTTTTGAGTAAGACATCTCCGTATGTCATGAAGCCGTGAACCGGTAATGAAAGTTAGTCGCGTAAACTTAAATTACAAGAATACGAACCTTAAGAAGTAAAGTGAGGTAAACCAATGTGTAAGTCAAGTATATGACTAATTGGTGTACGTGTTATTTTCCTTATGTGTTATATAGGGATTCAGAAATGAGCAGTTCAGCGTAAGCTGTAGCTATGCATAAGGCAAGTTTCCTAACTTCATTCATTTTGTATGAATGCTAGTTTCTTGACTTCTCAGATGTTGGACTTGAGAAGTTCTATATGTGTGTGAATGTGTGATATTTGTACAAGGTGGTAGAACGTATGAGGCCTTGTGCCACAATGTGAACACTTCAGTGTTTCTATGAGATGAACTGTTCTATGATTGAACTGTTCAATGCAAGTATGTTCTGTTTATACATGAACAGTTTTTGTTAAGTCTATGCTAATGATTCTAGCCAGACAGGTTATGTATGGAAAAAGGTAGAAGAATGAATGTAGTGTAAAGAGTATGTGATAAATGTTGTAAGATGATAGGAATCGAGACTATTCCTATTATTCAAGCTGCTTCATAACCTTTGTTCGGTTATCATTTTTGAAGAATGTTTTAAACTCTTGAAGTTATTTGTTCAACTGTTATGACTTGCTGGGCAATTGAATGCTCACACTTGCTTTAAATGAAAAATATTTTCAACGAACGACGTTAAAAAGAACTTAAGGATCCGGTAAAGATCAAGCTGAGCGGTATCCAGGCGAAGTGCCATTTAGTATATGAATGTGCGTGAAGAGCAAGTGAAGACTTGTAATATAGAATGATAGAATTAAACTATAGACTAGTTTAATGAACAGTTATGTATCCTTGGTGGCGGATGAAAGTCACTCGTGTAAGATAAAAGAATAATATAACTATCATTATTTGTAATAAAAGAGATTATAAGGTTTCGAGAACCTGGGATTTGAGAATGTATGTTATTATATTTAACTATATAATAAGGTATGTTTGGTAAGAAGTGGAACCGTAACGCACGAAATTCAGGTGTGAAGATTGACCGTATTTCGGGGTGTTACAGAGTGTTATCAGAGCTATAGGTTATAACTCTTAGGTATGTGTACCTAAGACTATAATCGTAGAGAGAAGGATAAGAAAATCGTTGAGTTAAACGATTAAGGAAGAAGATCCCCATGTGATCATAGAGAATCATAATAACAGTTGTTCTATTAAACGATGGATGATTTATAGCTAATGCTATGAATGAATGGTACTACGAAGTAGTACGGGGAAGAAGAACTCAAATTGAGTTGAGAAGGATAGCATACGAATTAAAGAAAATTCGTATTAAGTAAAGAGAAATATAGAAGTTGTGAGATTTCAATTGAGGACTCATGTGATGGCTGAGTTGTATGAACCTTTGTATGGGCAGAGGTTTGTGCTTGGTGTAACAACTACTTAGTATATTACAGTGATAATCATAGGAATTAGTTACGCTATTAAGATGTATATGACGAGAAGGTCAATATTTTCTCATGTATATACTTGATAGGTAGAGAATGATAAGGTAGGTGCGAGTTCTTGAAACTCATACTTATGGTAAGTTCGTGACTCATAATAATATGGTATGTTTTCGAACGTCTCAGCGAATGGACGCCTAAGGTCTGTCTGGATGTTCTTAAACTCATACTATTGTGGAAAGTTCTTGAACTCATAAAGTGTGGTAAGTTGATGGACTGTACTAAAGTATAAAGATGTTTAGACTGAAAATGAAGTATTTTCAGTAGACTTAGCATTAAAGGTGCTAGAGAAGTTTAAGTATTATCTTAGTAAGACAATGAAGGAAGATAGAGAATAGGATATTCCAAATCCTCTAGCTATGCTAGATTTTGAAGTTTATTGAAATCGTGCTTATGTGTACATTTCAAAAAGTAAAGAATTAGTTCAACTTTTGGAACCAATGTATTTTAAAAGAGCTATTCTTTTTATGTCTATGCCAATTGCTTCGGCTAGACAGAAGTTGATTTGAAATATCAAAATGAATTTTATATCATCAGTGCATTTAATGCCAAGATGGTAAAAAGATGGAGTTGTTAATGCAATTGAACCTGGTGGGATGTGATCTTAGGATCAACAAACCGCTATGGTAAGATGTATAATGACGAAGTCATAAACTGACGAAGTCCTCAACGCACTGTGAAAAGTGCGGTATCATGACGCCATGAAACATTTTGATGTATTACGAAAAGAATTTAAAGAAGTAGTCGATGTCAATTGAGCTGACTAGACGAATTTTTCAAGTGATATCCAAAATTTTTGGTATTAAGTCTGAGGTGAACATACCCCGAAATGGGGATATACGATAGGCTGATCACCTATGTATGGAAAGAGGTAGTTTACCTTCTTTGTGATTGTAAAAGGTCCGTTAAAGAAAAGTTTACGGCGAAAGGCTATTTAACCTAGTAAAGAGTTCACGGTCAAATTGACCCTTCAGGAAAAGTATGAAATATTTTAAAAGAAATTTTATATTCCTCGCTATTCCTTCTACTTCATAATTCTTGATACGTTATGGAGGTTGGAATGATGGAAAGATAAAAACTTCTTTGAAGAGAAGTTGAGAAGAAGGGTAAGCTAAAATTTCGAGGATGAAATTCTATGAAGAAGGGAAGAATGTGAGAACTCGGGTAAGGGTTTGGTTTTAAGAAATTCCGAGGACGGAATTTTTATAAGGAGGGAAGAATGTGACAACCCGAAATTTTGGATTATCCAGAATTTAGGTTTAAAGAATTAGTTATTAATAAAATGAATTTTTATTAATACTATTATGTACTATGTGTTTATTAATCGTTCTATAACCTAGGATGATTATAAGTCGGGAGTATTCTGACTACGAGCTAGATTGAACGAGTAAGAATTTTCAAGACGAAAATGAAAGTTTTTCGGGAACAAAAATATTTTTGGGGAAAAAGACGAAATAGGCACTATTCATCAATTTCTGCTCGGAGATTTATTTTGAAATTTCGAGAATTTAATGATTACGTATAATTTTGAGACGTGATGGAATATTCAATAATATTTCAGTGATGGCAAAAACGAAGTTTTCGCCTGCGGACTCAAAACCTAAGGGTTAGGGAAAGTGAGTTTCGAGAATACTATGACTACTAATAATAATTAGGGTTATTATGCGTGAGAGATACGAGTATAATACTAGTTATTATACGATTATAGTATGAAGATTAGTACGACGTATAATACGGATATCGTACGAACGATATACGAAGAGAATACGAGAATGGAATGCGCAGAATATGATGAGTCTTAATGAACTTTGAGTTCATGGACTTTGTACAATCTAATTGGACTTGGATTATGTCAAGCCCAATGCTTTGTGAAATCAAGCCCAAGAGAGGTCCAATAAGAATTAGGGTTAAGGCCCAAACCAAGAAAAGAAACCGCAGATCGAACCGATGGGTAAACAGATGAATAAGAACCATTGGGGCAACCCATGGGCATGTGGGACGGTCACTTGGCCACCAAGTAAGGGTGGAGGCCAAGTTTACTTGGTGACTAAATGTTGGAGGAGGTGGGAATAGTAAGGAGGTGGGGGCAAAATGACCAAATTGCCCTAAGCTTTGGTTTTCAATAAATAGGAAGCTAGAGTTCATTATTTTGGGATTTTGAAAATCCTACACTTTGAGAGATAGAGAGAGAGAGAGTTCGGATGGCAGAAGAAGAGGATGATGAAGAGGAAGAGGAAGAGGAAAAGCTTGCCGAGTGCACGCTTTGTCCGACGGAAGAAGATTAAAGGAGAACGGTAATCTGAAACCTAGTCTCTTTTAATATTTTCTTTAAGTTCTATGTTTAAAAACATAACTTAATAAAGATAAGAAGTAAAAGATGTTAGTAATGATTTCATATGGTTGAAATCATAAGAAAATGAGGAAATAAGAATTAGAAGTTTAGTTTATAAATTTCTTAAGGAAGTATAAGATTCGTGAGGATTTTGAGTGATCCGAATGAATATTATGAACGAGTAGGCAAAATAAGTAAGGAATTGTGTTCTATAACATTAAATTCCAAGAAAAAGTGGAATCGTAATCCAAAATATCGATTAAAATGAAGAACACGAAGAACACGCGAAGAACACGAAGAATATTTTTGATGGACAAATTTAAAACCATTGTATGATAAATGTTGTTGATGGACAAGTTTAAAACCATCGCGTATAAGTTAGTTGCTTATTGCTTGGTTAGGAACGGTAGAAACGTTCATGAAGAACAGATTAAAACGTAGCTATAACGAAGTTATGGCGAAATTTTCATAAAAGACGAACGAGAATTAGAAAGTTAGTAAATGAACTCGAACGTGTAGGGTTTCATAAGAAAGAAAGATAATGTAGATAACGTGAGTCGTGGACTCAAGAACAAATGAGTTTCGAGTTCGGAATACCGAATTACGGACGAACGAACAAAGAACGTTAAAAGCGTAAAAATGAACGAAGGGTGAAGATCAAGCCAATAGAATGGTACGTTAACGGATTCAGAATGAAGTTCTATCCAAGGGGTATTGAAGTACGCAAGATAAGGAAGAGAATGGCTTTGGAACGATCTTGTTCCGAGTTATATTGAATAAGTTACAAAATTTCGAAGTAAGAAATTCAAGCTTGTAAAAGACTTAGGAAATTTCGAGTTATATAATTGTTTACAGTTTTTTATATAAATTGCTACATCCTGTGAGCCTAGGAATCATGTTATCATATATTCAGTCTATTGAATCTAGATTCGGTTCCCGTGATGGACATTTTCAGCTGTAAACAGCTTGTAAATTATTCATGGTATTTGAATTTCCTTAGATGGCTCTCATGACCACAAGGAGTTCGGCACTGCTATGCATATTATTTTTTCGAAGATGCTTTGCATCTCAAAAAATAAAAGCAATCAAGCCGAACACCTAATAAAATGGAAGAATTAAAGGCCTCAATTACTACTGAGCATAAGGCTTTGAAAAATCTCTTTTTACAAAACATCACTGCTATATCTTGTTAAAACTGAATTTTTATATAAATTTAAACCCTTTGTATATAGGTGCAAACAAGGCATAGCACTACTTCCAAATAACTACACATTGACCCACACACACACACACATTCATATAACAGTTTCTTGAAAAGTGGCGGTAATCGTGGCAACACAGATGTCAGGGGGTGCCTAACACCTTCCCTCCATATAAGCAAGTCCCCAGACCCTAATGAATCTCGGTTTCACAGACTCGTTTAGCAGTGTCACATCACTATGTCAATGTGCAAACCTTTTCTTGGTTGTGTTGGTATAACCATTTAAAAAACCAACTGGCGACTCTTACAGTCCAATCGTTGACATATAAATGTCGGACCTTTTCATAACTTATTTTTTTAAACAAATCTCACCTAACATGAGAACACCAAAAGACAAGAACATAAGAGGGACAAATAAAAATCCCGACGTCAACAATCTCTGTACAGCTAAAAATATAGGGAAATGGGGCACAGATGCCCTACTACTAACAGAGGCCTATCAAAAGATATAACGAGGATAGGGCACAGCCACCCAATATATAATAGAGGCATATCAAAAGAGATAACGAAAATACACATCAGAAGAAGATAATGGTGTCAATATCTACATCATCAATCCTGTCCACCTGATGTAACTCTTTATGAGTCACTGATCTCTATCAATAGGGATATCAGGCCTATACAAGGGAGGATCTGCACTGAAAATATCATATGGGTCACTTGAGGGGCCAGTGCCTGAGCTGGAAGGATCAAAAGTATCTGTCTCTAAAGGATCTCTACCCAAGTGTCGGATGAAAAAATATACCCGGTCCAACTGTCAGGTCAAATGATCAATATGTGTCAAATGAGTCAGATCTCGGACACAAGTCAGCCAATCCGTCATCATCACGGATCCAGGAACCATATCCCCCATAAACTGAGTGGCGCGAGTCTAGGCTCTAATGGTACTAGGTGACCACTAGTGATGAAATGTATCCTGAGTATGTGAACCCTCTGACAAAGGATATTCGTTAATCCCCATTAATGGGATGTCATCGACGGGTGACTACAACACAGGTCAATAACGTCTGGCAGGAGGCAATATCGATACACGAATCTCTTATGTGGTGCTCTTAATAGCACGCTCTCCTAAATAGAGCTCCCATCCGTGAAAAGAGGAATCCTACGGGTGGATATCATGTGCTCGACCCCAGTCGAGAATCCATCCTCAAACACAATGGTCAAATGTTCCCTAAAATAGGGAACCCAAGTGATGACATCAGCTATCAGTAGCTCCAACTATAAGCGACAATGGGTGAAACCCTCAGCTATATGAACCTCCACCAATATGGAGTGATGCCATCGCCATCCTCGTGGATAGGTATCTAAACCTAGCACACTCACAGGACGTAAACAGGGAGCCTTTTATAGGCCCAAAACTGCCAACACAAAGGCAAACGTCTGTTGTCAGTGAACACTCTTAACCTGTACATGGAAAATTAAAAGAGAAATACTCACCAGCAGAAACGAGTAAAATCCTAGCCAAGCCTCGGTCAAGCCCTGCGAACGCATGCGCATTCCCCTGAAGAAATAGGCAGAGGTGTAGGAACCCCAATCATACTCTCCAATACAGTCTACCTCCCGCGTGGCACTAATCAAAGCGAATGACACTGTAGAAGAGTTATCTGCTATGAAACAACCCCTGATGATAACCAAAAATAATCACCGAAGAATGCGATTCCTGACTCTCACATCAACGGGCATGGGCTCACTCAACAGCCCACTCATAGCATCTACGCTCAAAGGACCCGTGCGGACAGTCCTGCCCTTAAGCGCCTTAGTCGGGACTCCCAACAAGGATCTGACGGTAGTCGGGGTAATATTTGTCGTACATGGCACTGGCGCCCCTCCAAACTCCATACCGGTGATAAATCGCCAATTCATCGGTGTCATCATCACCTCAGAATCCAACAAAAAAAGAGACTGAGTCTGGTGAAACCAGCGCTCAGACAATGTCCTGAGGTAACCCCAGGGACAACGGTGGGGAAGGATGAAAAAAAAAGCCCTGAAGCCCCAATCATGCACAATACCTCGGTAATCTGAATGCAGAGCCCGATACAGGGAGTGTATGCTGAACCAGTTCCCTCGAGGCTGTGTAAAGCTGGGAACCTACATCACATGCAAATCAATGTCAAAATTCTTGCTCCTCCTCAATTGGAAAAAGGAAGATAAAATCCAACTTTTACCTCATTTGCATGCAAGTAAACTGAGGGGTGGCGACTCAAATCACCTAGAAGATCTGGAATAGCCACCTGAATGCCAGGAAGATCCCTATGGGAAATATTAGCAACAGGAGATGGAGCCGCTACCGGTACATCCTCCTCCTCGTCCTCAACGTCTGATACATCAACTCGGATAGAACGAATCACCGCCTCCACCAGACGATGAGGCTGTTTAACTGAACGGGGTCGAGGCACTTCAGAAGCCCTCCTCCGCACACCTGAAGTGGACCTGCAGGAACTGCTCAGCTGATTCGGATCCATAATATCTGGAATACAAGTCTCCAAATCACCTCAGAAAGGGTGTGGTAAATTTTAACCTGAAGCATTTTTATGCATTTTATGACTATATGCATGCATTACTTTAACATAAGCCTACAGTAGAGTTAAAAATGCATGTCTACCAAATGCCTAGACTTTTGAAAAAAAATTGACAGAGTTTCTGTGACGCCCCCAAAATTAGGTATACATCACCCATCTTGGGTCGTCAGATACATAGTACAGAATACAAATACAACTGATTAATACATCTGTCGTGTACAATACGACAAAACATAAACTGTGAGTTTGAATACAGATATTATCTTCTAGAGAGTATTCATACTCAAAAGGAGTTCTCATTACATTTATTAACACACCATTACATAGAATAGTGAGGACTACTAATTAATACTATCATTCGGACCATCACTCCGTACCTCGACTTGTCCCAGCTACGTTCTCATTTCCTGAAGAGAACAGTGAAAGAAAGGGTGAGCTCAACTAGCCCAGTAAGAAATATTATGACTAAGATAATGCAGAATAAATTATCATTAGCCTTCAACAATGTTAAACTGATAAAATATAATAGACATCAAGTTTAACTGTAGCGGAACAAGCAATCCATTAAAAGAGTCAAGTAGAAAATAAACTCTACTATCTTTTATGATTTAAAAATTTTTTCAACACTGTAATCGTTGAGACTCAGCTTAATAAAATAATCCACATCATCGAATCACCCCTGCACTACGGCCAAGGATATTCGTGTATTCATTAATGGTCATGATCATGCCAACAACTGTCCATCAATGCACTACGGGCCAATGAGGACTTTTACCACATCATTTGTAACATTACGGTCATGATTATACCGAATAATCCCTGGTCATAATCATACCAAGTCCATCTATGCACTACAGGCCACAGATGACTTTCAACATTTTATAAACATGAGGATGATGACAATGATATAAGAATTCAATAAAACAAGTTCAAGAATTAATTTATCCAGGAATTAACAACGTCCAAATTGTCAACATGATACTGCATTGTGGAGTAAAATTCAAGAATGCTTAGAAGAATATTTTCTTGAAAAGATACTGGATGAAACGCAACTATCAAGGATATTCCACAAATTTCATGGAGTATAGAAGTCAAAACTTAACCAACTGAGTATAATAAAGAATGGAATAACAAAAGAAATCACCATGCATGCGATAGACCGCACAGACAGGTTATTCCAACAGAATAATAAATAATGGAACCAGGTCCGGCGTAAACGCACAGACAGGATATTCCGACAGAATAATAAATAATGGAACCAGGTCCGGTGTAAAACACACAGACAGGATGTTCCAACAGAATAATAATAAAAACGGAACCAGGTCCGGTGTAAAACACACAGACAGGATGTTCCAACAGAATAATAAACGGAACCAGGTCCGGTGTAAAACACACAGACAGGATGTTCCAACAGAATAATAGAAGAATGTCACCAAGTATAGGGTAGACCGCGTATACTGGTTATTCCAACAGAATAATAACGAATGGAATAACAGAAGTTCTCTTCATGAATATAAAAGAAATAATATTCCCTACCTTAAAAGAACTGGATATTGGAAAAGTGATGTAGCAGAATACTTTTAGTCTCTCTCTCTCTCTCTTATTCTCTCTATACTTTCTCTCTCTATAGCTTGAATGAATTCGTGAAAAATAATGAAGCCCTAGGCCTCTATTTATAGAAAAACTGAGGGTGGCTCTTGGTCTTAACGAAGGGTCAAATGACTCTTGGTCTTAACGAAGGGTCAACTACTATTGACGAAAGTAATTACTATTGACCAAGGTAAATACTATTGACGAAGGTAATTACTATTGACCAAGGTAAATACTATTGACCAAGGTAAATACTATTGACGAAGGTAATTACTATTGACCAAGGTAAATACTATTGACGAAGGTAATTACTATTGACCAAGGTAAATACTATTGACGAATGTAATTACTATTGACCAAGGTAAATACTATTAACGACGGTAATTACTATTGACGACGGTAATTACTATTGACGAAGAGACTCTTAGATGATGACATATGGCCCCCCATAAAATAACCAAACTTACCACAACGTCTCAATAATATAACATATTATACAGATGATACTATGACAATAATTTAAGAGATATGATGCAGCAATTACTGTAGCAATAATTGAGTATAGCTGAGTGACTTCTCACGTAAGCATCAATAATCAATACCGTGTGCTACTATGCAACCACGCGTATTACTGTACTTTTACTACCAAGTAGTTCAACAGTTTTAACGATTTTAACGTAATACCTCAGCTGTTATTTTTATAGAAAGATAATTTTGTCGTTTTCTCTCAATCCGACAATAATTCCGTTGTGGGGTCCACCAATGATTGTGCCGTCGTACGAATATTTCCCGACAAAAAGAATATTCCCCGACCAAACGAATATTTTATAACAACTTGCTTACTTTGCAAAATTTATAAATATTACCCACAACTATAACATTATATCAAATTAACTTCATAATATTTAAAAATGATATTTATAGAAAATTCATCTTTATTTATAAAAGTTGGGGTCTTACAACCTCCCCTTCTTATGAAATTTCGCCCTCGAAATTAGGGTACGTACCTGGTATGTCGAAGAGGTAAGGATACCTTGATTTCATTTCTGATTCTAACTCCCAAGTCATTTCCTCAACATCGTGGTTTCTCCACAAAACTTTAACTTGAGGTATAACCTTGGAGCGTAGAATATGTTCCTTCTTATCCAAGATTTGAACAGGAACTTCTTCATACGTCAAATCCTCCGCTATTTCGTCCGGTTCTAACTCAATAATGTGGTTCGGGTCTTCCACATATTTGCGTAACATGGATATGTGGAAAACGTTATGAACACGAGACATACTTGGCGGTAAAGCGAGTCTATAAGCCACAGTTCCTACTCGATCGAGGATTAAAAATGGACCGATGAATCGAGGATTTAGCTTTCCTCTCTTTCCAAATCTCGTAACTCCTTTCCATGGAGCAACACGTAAGAACACATGATCTCCTACATCAAATTCCACGTCCTTTCGATGAAGATCAGCATAACTCTTTTGTCGATCTTGTGAGGTTTTTATACGTTGTCGGATCGTTTGAATCTTTTCTGTAGTCATACGTACCAACTCCGGTCCCAACAACGTTGCTTCGCCCACCTCATCCCAGCATACTGGAGAACGACATTTTCTTCCATACAATGCTTCGAATGGAGCCATGCCAATACTTGCTTGATAACTGTTGTTGTAGGAAAACTCCACCAATGGTAAGAACTTGTCCCAACTTCCTTTGAAGTCAAAGACACAGAGTCTTAATAGATCTTCAAGAGTTTGAATAGTCCTCTCTGATTGTCCGTCCGTCTGAGGATGATATGCTGAACTAAATCGTAACTCCGTGCCCATAGCTTTTTGTAAACTAACCCAAAATCGTGAAGTGAATCTTGGGTCTCGGTCAGAAACTATGGATACTGGCATACCATGCAGTCTTACAATCTCGTTTATGTACATACGAGCAAGACGTTCAAGTGTATAAGTTTCTCGTATCGGTAAGAAATGAGCAGACTTGGTCAATCTATCAACAATGACCCAAATCGCATCAATACCTTGAGAAACCCTAGGAAGACTGGTAACGAAATCCATGGTAATGTGCTCCCACTTCCATTCTGGAATTTCAAGTGGTTGCAATGGACCTTTTGGTACTTGATGCTCCGCTTTGACTCGTTGACAAGTTAGACACCTTGAGATAAACAACGCTATCTCTCTCTTCATATTGCTCCACCAAAATGTATGACGAAGATCATGATACATTTTGGTACTTCCAGGATGGATTGCAAACGGTGTGTTGTGCGCCTCCATCATGATTTCATACTTTAAATCAGGGTTGTTAGGAACACAAAGTCTGGAGTTGACTCGAAGTATTCCTTCTTCATCGATTCTTGCTTCCGATATAGCACCTTCTTGCACTTTCTTCTTCATACGCATCAGCTCCAGGTCTGTAGCTTGAGCAGCTTTAACTTTATCGATTAAAGTCGGTTCTACTCGTATATTCGCCATCATCGCATGGGTCCCTGGAGTCTTTAACTCTATCTCCATCCTTTGCAAATCACACAAAATGGGTCTTTGTGTTGACAATATCGCACTCGTACTTGCATATGATCTTCTACTCAATGCGTCAGCTACCACGTTCGCTTTTCCAGGATGTATTGAATGGTATGATCATAATCTTTCAACAGTTCAAGCCAACGTCGTTGTCGCATGTTGAGTTCCTTTTGAGTGAAGAAATATTTGAGACTTTTATGATCCGTAAAGATCTCCACCTTCTCCCCATACAAGTAATGCCTCCAAATTTTAAGTGCAAAGACAACAGCTGCCAACTCTAGATCATGAGTAGGATAATTCCTCTCATATTCCTTGAGTTGTCTTGATGCATAGGCTATGACTTTTCCATGTTGCATGAGAACACATCCCAACCCTTTGCTCGAAGCATCACTGTAGATGACAAATCCCTCCGAGCCAGATGGTATTGTTAGAACAGGTGCTGAAATGAGTCTCCTCTTGAGTTCTTGAAAACTCTGCTCACATTCTTCGCTCCAACCGAACTTTGTATCTTTTCGAGTCAGCTGAGTTAACGGAGTAGCGATTCGAGAAAATCCTTCCACGAATCTCCGATAATAACCAGCTAGACCGAGAAAGCTACGTACTTCGGTTACTGATTTAGGTTGCTCCCAGCTTTGAATAGCTTCAATCTTTGCCGGGTCAACCGATATTCCACGACTTGATACTACGTGCCCAAGGAATGCTACCTCTTCCAGCCAGAACTCGCATTTCTTCAACTTGGCATAAAGTTTGTATTCACGAAGCTTTTGGAGTACCAGCCTCAAGTGTTGCTCATGATCGTCACGGCTTTTGGAATAAACAAGGATGTCATCGATAAAGACGACCACAAAGTGATCCAAATATTCCTTAAATACCCTGTTCATCATATCCATGAAGGCAGCAGGAGCATTAGTCAATCCAAAAGACATAACTAAGAATTCATAATGCCCATACCGAGTTCTGAAGGCAGTCTTTGGAATATCCTCAGTTCTAACCTTCAGCTGATGATATCCAGAACGAAGATCGATCTTTGAAAAGAATTGTGCTCCTTGCAACTGGTCAAACAGGTCATCAATACGTGGCAATGGGTACCTATTTTTGATGGTGACATGATTCAACTCCCGATAATCAATACAAAGTCGCATACTCCCATCTTTCTTCTTCACGAACAGAACAGGAGCACCCCAAGGAGAAGTACTAGGACGAATAAAACCAATGTCTAACAATTCCTGCAGTTGGGTCTTTAACTCCTGAAGTTCAATAGGAGCCATTCGATATGGAGCTTTGGAAATGGGTTTTGTACCGGGTTCAAGGTCGATACAAAATTCAATTTCACGCTCTGGGGGTAGGCCAGGAAGTTCTTCGGGAAATACGTCAGGAAATTTATTAACAACAGAAATATCATTCAAAGCTGACGTATTTTTGTTTAGATCTGTGACATGAGCTAAGAAAGCTTGACATCCGTTTTTCAATAAACGAATAGCTTTATGGCTTGAGATGACAGCGATTGATTTTAATGGTTTGGTTGCTTGAATTCGCATAATAGGTCGATTAGGAATATGAAAGCTAACAACCTTACGAAAACAATCAATTTTTGCATAATGAGTAGTTAACCAATCAATCCCTAGAATCACGTCAAATGCAAGTATTTTTAATGAAATCAGATCGATAGGTAATGTGTGGGTACCAACTTGAACCAAACAAGACTTATAACCAGTGGAGGTAATGAAGGTTTCTCCCAACGGAGTTTCCACAGATAAGTCAAAGTCTAATTTCTCCGGAATCAAATTTAATCGATGAGCGCAAGTAGGAGAAATAAAAGAATGGGTTGAACCGGTATCAAATAAAGTATAAACTTCTTTAGAGTTTATGATAAGCTTACCCGTGATGACCTCATTCGGGTTCCTTGCTCTCTGGGAGTTCACAACAAACGCTCTCCCTTGCACAACCGGTTTTGACTTTTCTGGGACGGCTTTTGGTGCCTCCATCCTAGCTGAATTTGTTTTCGGTAAACGACAAAATCGGGCTAAATGACCTTCTCTTCCACAATTATAACATGCTTTGGACGGCATCGCGCAGTTTGGACTGATGTGTCCCTCCCCTCCGCATTTGAAACATATGATAGGTGGTCGTTCTCCTTCCTTAACGACAGGTGCTGGTGCTGACGTCTTTCCATCATTGTTGAATCTCCTCTTCTTGAAATGTCCATTCTTATTGTTTTGGCCCTGATTACCACCGAAGTGGTTACCATTTCTGGCCTGTTGATTCCCTCCACGCTTGTTGTCACCGCTTCGATGACTGCTCTCACTGGTATTATCATTTTGCCGGCTGCTCTCTTTTGGTTGCGTTGTCTCGTTATCGCGCTCCACCAACTGAGCCCTATTTACAACATCTGAATACAAACACAGTTTATGAGAAACAAGATGTTGACGTATCTCCGGCTTCAAACCTCTTAAAAGCATCCGCGTCATTCTTTCTTCATTATCCACCAGGTGGGACGCAAACCGGGATAACTCCGCAAATTTTGCCTCGTACTGCGACACGGTCATATTATTCTGCTCCAATTTGATGAACTCCACCTCCTTCATGTGACGAATACTCTCGGGAAAGTATTTGTCGTTAAACAGATCTTGAAACTTCTCCCAAGACATCTTCAGTGCGGCAGGTTGAGTACGCTTTATCGATTCCCACCAGTAATCTGCCTCTCCTCGCAACATAAAGGCGGCAAAGGGAACCTTTTGCTCCTCGGAGCAACCCAAGACATCAAATATCTTGGTGATCTGCTTTATCCATGTTTCAGCTACAAGTGGTTTGGGTTCTCCCTTAAACTCCGGTGGTCCCAGCTCCTTAAACTGTTTAGCGGTGACCGCCTGAGAGTTTCCAGTATTTCCACCTACGTTGTGGACAGGAGCCGCTTTCACCTGTTGTTGCATGAATTGCATAAAGCCTCTGAACATTTGATCATTCATCATTTGGTCAGTGTTGTTGTTTGCATGAGGATTGACACCTTCCTGATGCACATTATCCTGATTATTGATATGTGGTGAATCAACAGTCGTCTGTGCTCCATTGCTATTCTCAACATTCTCAGATGCCATTTTCAGATACTGTCACAAAATAAAAATTAATTGATATGTCATATATTATCCTTATATTATGACCGACCAATTAAATACCATGCAAATAAACTTAGGTATGCCATACTAGCGAAGGAATTCCCCGTCTCTCCCCTCCTAGTTCTATTCTCACATCTTAGCCAGGGATCATATCCCTAAGCTCTGATACCAACTGTGACGCCCCCAAAATTAGGTATACATCACCCATCTTGGGTCGTCAGATACATAGTACAGAATACAAATACAACTGATTAATACATCTGTCGTGTACAATACGACAAAACATAAACTGTGAGTTTGAATACAAATATTATCTTCTAGAGAGTATTCATACTCAAAAGGAGTCCTCATTACATTTATTAACACACCATTACATAGAATAGTGAGGACTACTAACTAATACTATCATTCGGACCATCACTCCGTACCCCGACTTGTCCCAGCTACGTTCTCATTTCCTGAAGAGAACAGTGAAAGAAAGGGTGAGCTCAACTAGCCCAGTAAGAAATATTATGACTAAGATAATGCAGAATAAATTATCATTAGCCTTCAACAATGTTAAACTGATAAAATATAATAGACATCAAGTTTAACTGTAGCGGAACAAGCAATCCATTAAAAGAGTCAAGTAGAAAATAAACTCTACTATCTTTTATGATTTAAAAAATTTTTCAACACTGTAATCGCTGAGACTCAGCTTAATAAAATAATCCACATCATCGAATCACCCCTGCACTACGGCCAAGGATATTCGTGTATTCATTAATGGTCATGATCATGCCAACAACTGTCCATCAATGCACTACGGGCCAATGAGGACTTTTACCACATCATTTGTAACATTACGGTCATGATTATACCGAATAATCCCTGGTCATAATCATACCAAGTCCATCTATGCACTACAGGCCACAGATGACTTTCAACATTTTATAAACATGAGGATGATGACAATGATATAAGAATTCAATAAAACAAGTTCAAGAATTAATTTATCCAGGAATTAACAACGTCCAAATTGTCAACATGATACTGCATTGTGGAGTAAAATTCAAGAATGCTTAGAAGAATATTTTCTTGAAAAGATACTGGATGAAACGCAACTATCAAGGATATTCCACAAATTTCATGGAGTATAGAAGTCAAAACTTAACCAACTGAGTATAATAAAGAATGGAATAACAAAAGAAATCACCATGCATGCGATAGACCGCACAGACAGGTTATTCCAACAGAATAATAAATAATGGAACCAGGTCCGGCGTAAACGCACAGACAGGATATTCCGACAGAATAATAAATAATGGAACCAGGTCCGGTGTAAAACACACAGACAGGATGTTCCAACAGAATAATAATAAAAACGGAACCAGGTCCGGTGTAAAACACACAGACAGGATGTTCCAACAGAATAATAAACGGAACCAGGTCCGGTGTAAAACACACAGACAGGATGTTCCAACAGAATAATAGAAGAATGTCACCAAGTATAGGGTAGACCGCGTATACTGGTTATTCCAACAGAATAATAACGAATGGAATAACAGAAGTTCTCTTCATGAATATAAAAGAAATAATATTCCCTACCTTAAAAGAACTGGATATTGGAAAAGTGATGTAGCAGAATACTTTTAGTCTCTCTCTCTCTTATTCTCTCTATACTTTCTCTCTCTATAGCTTGAATGAATTCGTGAAAAATAATGAAGCCCTAGGCCTCTATTTATAGAAAAACTGAGGGTGGCTCTTGGTCTTAACGAAGGGTCAAATGACTCTTGGTCTTAACGAAGGGTCAACTACTATTGACGAAAGTAATTACTATTGACCAAGGTAAATACTATTGACGAAGGTAATTACTATTGACCAAGGGAAATACTATTGACCAAGGTAAATACTATTGACGAAGGTAATTACTATTGACCAAGGTAAATACTATTGACGAAGGTAATTACTATTGACCAAGGTAAATACTATTGACGAAGGTAATTACTATTGACCAAGGTAAATACTATTGACGACGGTAATTACTATTGACGACGGTAATTACTATTGACGAAGAGACTCTTAGATGATGACATATGGCCCCCCATAAAATAACCAAACTTACCACAACGTCTCAATAATATAACATATTATACAGATGATACTATGACAATAATTTAAGAGATATGATGCAGCAATTACTGTAGCAATAATTGAGTATAGCTGAGTGACTTCTCACGTAAGCATCAATAATCAATACCGTGTGCTACTATGCAACCACGCGTATTACTGTACTTTTACTACCAAGTAGTTCAACAGTTTTAACGATTTTAACGTAATACCTCAGCTGTTATTTTTATAGAAAGATAATTTTGTCGTTTTCTCAATCCGACAATAATTCCGTTGTGGGGTCCACCAATGATTGTGCCGTCGTACGAATATTCCCCGACAAAAAGAATATTCCCCGACCAAACGAATATTTTATAACAACTTGCTTACTTTGCAAAATTTATAAATATTACCCACAACTATAACATTATATCAAATTAACTTCATAATATTTAAAAATGATATTTATAGAAAATTCATCTTTATTTATAAAAGTTGGGGTCTTACAGTTTCCTTTGTAAATTGGACTATCCACATACACATAGGCATGACTAGGTGGCCATTCAGTAGCACACCTACCCACAGTCATACACATCCTATAATGCCTGAAAATATCAAAGTCACAATCCATGACGGTAGATTAAATACCAGGATTGCTTTACTTTATTACCTTTACTCATTTGTCCTCGGATAGGATAAGAAATAGTAGAAAAAGGTACCAATTTGATTATTTTAAAAGTCAATTTTTTTACATCATTATGTTCAGCATAGTTTAATACTAACATTTACTATGTTAAATATTTTTTATCAAGACATATGAGCATGCATATTCAATGCTATGTGTTTAGACGCATTTCATATAAAAAGTTATTTTCCAATGGATAAAAACTGGAAAAGAAGACAAGCATACATTACCAGGACAGTGTAGAACACTTGTACAGTGACAGAATTTACAGAAAGACGCCCAAACTCAGCAGATCTGAAGAAAAGTTGTAAGACCCCAACTTTTATGAATAAAGATAAATTTTTTTATAAATATCATTTTTGAATATTAGGAGTGAATTTGATATAATGTTATAGTTGTGGATAATATTTATAAATTTTGCAAAGCACGCAAGTTGTTATAGTATATTCGATTGGTCGGAGAATATTCATTTTAACAGGGAATATTTATACGACGGCACAATCATTGGTGGACCCCACAACTAAATTATTGTCAGAGTTAGAAAACGATAGAAATATCTTTTTATAAAAATAACGGGAAAAGTTTTATCGTTAGCTGTTGAAATACCCGGTGTTAAAAGTACAGTAATACGCGTCGTTGCATAGTAGTACACGGTATTGATTATTGATGCTTATGTGAGAAGTCACTCAATTTTGTTCAATTATTGCTACAGTGATTGTTGCATAGTATCTCACGTTATTTGATTCAATTATTGTCGATATTTTATATATTATTAAATCAATAATTGAGACGATATAATTATTCATATTATTATTTGTAATATTGACGATGTCTAGAAATTTCTGTCGAGGAGAGGTTTGGTCACCTAATTACGCGCCAATATGAAAAAATCCTTATTGGAAAGCCCCCTCTTTCCTGGGAACGATCTGGTTGTTAAATATTACGAATTATAATAATGATGATAAATGTTATTAAAAATATTGAGGATTTTTATGAAGTATTTGTTGTAAATTTTGGCGTATTATTTTGGACCCTCACTTACCCATTTTTCAGAATTAAATGTAGAAGTTATTATGTATATATAAGTATTATATATATATATATATATATATATATATATATATATATATATATATATATATATATATATATATATATACAGAACTGATCAGGTCCAGAAGTCCGGACCTGATCAAAAATAGACCATTTTTTTATTTTATTTTTTTGCTTTTTTTTTAGAACAACTAAAAAAAATTTAATATTTTATGGAATTGAAATTTTTCCATAATACAATATTTTGGACGTGTTTTAGATACCTATACCAAAAAATGGTGGTACAGTCTGCACAGACTGTACCACCATGTTTTGTTATACGTACCCAAATCACACCCAAAATACTGTATTATGAAAAAAATTTAATTCCATAATTATTTATTTATTTTTTTTAGTTGTTTTAAAAAAAACAAAAAAAGTTCGAATTTTGGTCCGGTCCGGGAGTCCGAACCTAATCCGGACTATATATATATATATATATATATATATATATATATATATATATAAGTTTTGTTTTATTTGATTATAAATAGAATATATATTATATTTTATTTAAAAAAATTTTGGTTTATTAGAATATTTTATTGCATAGTGTTGCATAGTAAAAATTAAATTTTCAACGAAATCAGCCGGTTGAGCGCCAGTGCGATTTCTTCTGTGCGTCTGTGAGAAAAAAATTCAAATAGTATCATTTCCATTCTCCTATAAATAGGATGCTTAGTTAGAATTGAAAATCACACCAGAATTAGAGAATTATTCTTCTATAATATTGAGCGTATTTCTTTCGAGTTTTAGAAAGCTTTGAGCGTAGAAAATAGTGAAAGTTTTCTTCAAGAATATCCCCGCTATACTAGTTGGACTACTCTCCTTTTTAAGGTAAGGGATATTATTTTTGTTCAGTATTCATATAAAATAATATTTTTTTCCATACCCTGTAGTATGTAAGTAATATTATTTCATTTCAGATTTCAAATTCTACACTCATTTTGTTGAAGTATTGCTTCTATACTCCGTGAAATTTATAGAATATCCTTGATATTTGATCTTCATCCAGTATCTTTTCATGGAAATATTATTCTGAGTATTCTTGATAAGTTTTAAATTTTTTATGTTAGAGTACTATTCACGTGGTTACTATTCTCGAAGTACTATTCACTCAGTTACTATTCACCTAGGATACTATTCATAACAAAAATTAATTTCTTTTTTGTCCAAATTATTTTTGATACAATATTATTCTTAAATTTTACTCCACAAAGCAGTATCATGTTGGACAATACTGAATTCTAGATAAATTAAATTATAAATCTTTAAAAAATTATCCTTTGCTTTCTTTTAATTGAATTCTTATATCATTGTCATCATCCTCATGTTTATATTATGATGAAAGTCATCTATGGCCCGTAGTGCATAGATGGACTTGGTATGATTATGAACAGCGATTATTCGGTATAATCATGACCGTAATGTTACAAATGATATGGTAAAAGTCCTCATTGGCCCGTAGTGCATTGATGGACAGTTGTTGGCATGATCATGACCATTAATGAAAACACGAATATCCTTGGCCCGTAGTGTATGGATAATTTGTGGTCGTGATACTAATGAATATCATTGGCCGTAGTACATGGATGATTCGATGATGTGGATTATTTATTAAGCCGAGTCTCAGCGATAAAATGGATGATAAATTCTTTTAAATCATAGAAGATAGTAGATTTCATATTCTACTTAACTCTTCTAATGGATTGCTTGTTCCGTTGCAGTTAAACTTGATGTCTATTGTATTTTATCAGTTTAACACTGTTGGAGGCTAACGATAATTTATTCTGCATTATCTTAGTCATAATATTTCTTACTGGGCTAGTTGAGCTCACCATTTTCTTTCATTATTCTCTTCAGGAAATGAGAATATAGCTGGAACTAGTCAGAAAACGGAGTGACGGTCCAGATGGTTGCATTAGTAGTCCTCACTATTCTGTGAAATAGTGTAATAATAAATGTATTGAGGACTTATTTGAGTTTGAATACTGTCTAGAAGACAATATTTGTATTAAAACTCACATCTCATGTTGTATATTTAAGTTTGTATTTGTATTCTATACCATATATTTGACGACTCAGAATGGGTGATGTATACCTATTTTGGGGGCGTCACAGTTGGTATCAAAGCTTAGGGATATGATCCCTGGCTGAGATGTGAGACAAGAACTAGGAGGGGAGAGACGGGAAATTCCTTCACTAGTATGACCTACTTAAGTTTATTTATTATTTAATTGGTCAGTCATAATATAGGAATAATATGTGGTGTGTCAATTAACCCTTGTTTTATGGCAGTATTTGAAAATGACATCCGAAAATGTTGAGAATAGCAATGGAGCAAAGGAGACCGTTGAGTCACCAATGATCAATACCCAGGATAATGTACAACTGGAAGACAATAATCCTCATGTAAACAACAACATCGGTCAAATGATGAATGATGGGATGTTCAGAGGCTTTATGCAATTCATGCAACATCAGCCAAGAGCGGCTCCTGTTCAAAATACAGGTGGAAACACTGGCAACTCTCGGACGGTCACCGCTAAACAGTTCAAGGAGCCAAAACCACTTAAGGCGGAGGCATGGATAAAGCAGATCGCCAAGATATTTGATGTCTTGGGATGCTCCGAGGAGCAAAAGGTTCCCTTTGCCAGCTTCATGTTGCCAAGAGAAGCAGATTACTGGTGGGAATCGGTAAAGCGTACTCAACCTGCCGCAATGAAGATGTCTTGGGAGAAGTTCCAAGAACTGTTCAACGACAAGTACTTTCCCGAAAGTATTCGTCACATGAAGGAGGTAGAGTTCATCAAGCTGGAATAAAATAATATGACTGTGTCGCAGTACAAAGCTAAGTTTGCCGAGTTGTCCCGGTTTGCGTCCCACTTGGTTCATAATGAGGAGAGAATGACGCGGATGTTTCTAAGAGGTTTGAAACCCAAGATACATCAATACCTAATTTTTCACAAACTGTGTTTGTATTCAGATGTTGTAAATAGGGCTCATTTATTAGAATGCGATAACGAGTCAACCCAACCAAGAGAAAGCCACCGGTAAAATGATAAACCAGTGGTAGCAGTCATCGAAGCGGTTACAACAAACGTGGAGGAAATCAACATGCCAGAAATGGTAACCACTTCGGTGGTAATCATGGCTAAGATAATATAAGTAGACATTTAAAGAAGAGGAGATTCAACAATGATGGATAGACGTCAGCACCAACACCCGTTGTTAAGGAAGAAGAACGACCACCTATCATATGCTTCAAATGCAGAGGGGAGGGACACATCAGTCCAAACTATGCATAGCAGTCCAAAATGTGTTACAATTGTGGAAGAGAAGGTCACCTAGCTAGATTTTGTCGTACAAGGAAGCCAAGTCCAGTTGGAATGGTGACACCAAATGCCGTTTCGGACAAGTCAAAACCAGTAGTTCAAGGGAGAGAGTTTGTCGTAACCTCCCAGAAAGTAAGGAACCCGAACGAGGTCATCAGGGGTAAGCTAATCATAAACTCTAGCGAAGTCTATACCTTATTTGATACCGGTTCTATCCATTCTTTTATTTCTCCTACTTGCGCTCAACGTTTAAATTTGACTCTGGAGAAATTAGACTTTGACTTATCTATTGAAACTCCGTTGGGAGAAACTTTTATTACATCCACTATTTATAAGTCTTGTTTAGTTCAAATCGGCACTCGCACGTTACCTATCTATCTTATTTCTTTGAAAATACTTTCATTTGACATGATTCTAGGGATTGATTGGTTAACTACTCATCATGCTAAAATTGATTGTTTTCGTAAGGTGGTTAGCTTTCATATCCTAATCAACCTATTATGCGAATTCAAGCGACCAAACCATTAAAATCAATCACGATCATTTCAAGTCATAAAGTTATTCGTTTATTGAAAAACGGATGTCAAGCTTTCTTAGATCATGTCATGAATTTAAACAAAAATACGTCAGTTTTGAATGATATTTCTATTGTTAATAAATTTCTTGGCATATTCCCTAAAGAACTTCCTGGCCTACCCCCAGAGCGTGAAATTGAATTTTGTATCGACCTTGAACCCGGTACAAAACCCATTTTCAAAGCCCCATATCGAATGGCTCCTATTGAACTTCAGGAGTTAAAGACCCAACTGCAAGAATTGTTAGACATCGGTTTCATTCATCCTAGTACGTCTCCTTGGGGTGCTCCTGTTCTATTCGTGAAGAAGAAAGATGGGAGTATGCGACTTTGTATTGATTATCGGGAGTTGAACCATGTCACTATCAAAAATAGATACCCGTTGTCTCGCATTGATGACATGTTTGACCAGTTGCAAGGCGCCGAATTCTTTTTCAAGATTGATCTTCGTTCTGGATATCACCAATTAAAGATTAAAAGTGATGACATTCCAAAGACAACTTTCAGAACTCGGTACGGAAATTATGAATTCCTAGTCATGTCTTTTGGATTGACTAATACTCCTACTGCCTTCATGGATATGATGAACTGAGTATTCAAGGAATATTTGAATCATTTTGTGGTTGTCTTTATTAATGACATTCTCATATATTCTAAAAGTCGTGAAGATCATGAGAAACATTTGAGGCTGATACTCCAAAAGCTTCGTGAAAACAAGCTTTATGCCAAGCTGAAGAAATGCGAGTTCTAGCTTAAGGAAGTAGCATTCCTTGGGCACGTAGTATCAAGTCATGGAATATCTATTGACCCGGCAAAGATAGAAGCAATACAAAGTTGGGAGAAACCTAAATCAGTGACCGAAATACGTAGCTTTCTCGGCTTAGCTGGTTATTATCGAAGATTCGTAGAAGGGTTTTCTCGAATCGGTACTTCATTAACTCAGCTGACTTGAAAAGATACAAAATTTGGTTGGAGCGAGGAATGTGAGAAGAGTTTTCAAGAACTCAAGAGGAGACTCATTTCAGCACCTGTTCTGACAATACCATCTGGCTCGGAGGGATTTGTCATCTACAGTGATGCTTCGGGCAAAGGGTTAGGATGTGTTCTCATACATCATGAGAAAATCACAGCCTATGCCTCTCGACAACTCAAAGAATATGAGAGGAATTATCCTACTCATGATCTAGAGTTGGCAGATGTTGTCTTCGCACTTAAAATTTGGAGGCATTACCTGTATGGGGAGAAAATGGAGATCTATACGGATCATAAAAGTCTCAAATATTTCTTCATTCAAAAAGAACTCAACATGCGGCAATGACTGTTGAAAGATTATGATCACACCATTCAATACCACCCTGGAAAAGCGAACGTGGTAGCAGACGCATTGAGTAGAAGATCATATGCAGGTACGAGTACGTTATTGTCAATGCAAAGGCCCATTTTGTATGACTTGCAAAGGATAGAGATAAAGTTAAAGACTCCACGGACCACGAGTAGAACTGACTTTAATCGATAAAGTTAAAGCTACTCAAGCTACAGACCTGGAGCTGATGCGTATGAGGAAGAAAGTGCAAGAAAGTGTTATCCCAGAAGCAAGAATCGATGAAGAAGGAATACTTAGAGTCAACTCCAGACTTTGTGCTCCTAACGACCCTGATTTAAAGTATAAAATCATGATGGAGACGCACAACACACTGTTTGCAATCCATCCTAGGAGTACCAAAATATATCGTGATCTTCGACATATATTTTGGCGGAGCAATATGAAAAGAGAGATAGCAGAGTTTATCTCAAGGTGTCTAACTTGTCAATGAGTCAAGGCGAAATATCAAGTGCCAAAAGGTCCATTGCAACCACTTGAAATTCTAGAATGGAAGTGGGAGCACATTACCATGGATTCTGTTACTGGTCTTCCCAAGGTTTCTCAAGGCATGATGTAATTTGGATCATTGTTGATAGATTGACCAAGTCTGCTCATTTCTTACCTATACGAGAAATGTATTCACTTGAACGTCTTACTCGTATGTACATAAACAAGATTGTAAGACTGCATGGTATGCCAGTATCAATAGTTTCTGATCGAGACCCAAGATTCACTTCACGATTTTGGGTTAGGTAGCAAAAAGCTATGGGCACGAATTTATAATTTAGTTCGGCATATCATCCTCAAACGGACGGACAGTCGGAGAGGACTATTCAAACTCTTAAGGATCTATTAAGACTCTGTGTCCTTGACTTCAAAGGAAGTTGGGACAAGTTCTTACCATTGGTGGAATTTTTCTACAACAACAGTTATCAAGCAAGTATCGACATGGCTCCATTTGATGCATTGTATGGAAGAAAGTGTCATTCTCCAGTATGCTGGGATGAGGTGGGTGAAATAACGTTGTTGGGACCAGAATTGGTACGTATGACTACGAAGAAGATTCAAATTATTAGGCAACGTATAAAATACTGATCTTCATCGAAAAGACGTGAAATTCAATGTTGGAGAGCATGTGTTTTAACGTGTGGCACCATGGAAGGGAGTTATGAGATTTGGAAAGAGAGGAAAGCTTAATCCTCGATTCATTGGCCCATTTAAAATCCTTGACCGAGTAAGAACTGTGGCCTATAGACTCGCTTTACTGCCAAGTATGTCTCGTGTTCATAACGTTTTTCATATATCCATGTTACGTAAATATGTGGAAGACCCGAACCACATTATTGAGTTAGAACCGGACAAAATAGCGGAAGATTTAACGTATGAAGAGGTTTCTATTAAAATCTTGGATAATAAGGAACATATTCTAAGCTCCAAGGTTATACCTCAAGTCAAAGTTTTGTGGAGAAATCACGATATTGAGGAAATGACCTGGGAGTTAGAATCTGAAATAAAATCAAGGTATCCTCACCTCTTCGACATACCAGGTATGTACCCTAATTTCGAGGGCAAAATTTTATAAGAAGGGGAGGTTGTAAGACCCCAACTTTTATGAATAAAGATAAATTGTTCTATAAATATAATTTTTGAATATTAGGAGTGAATTTGATATAATGTTATAGTTGTGGGTAATATTTATAAATTTTACAAAGCACACAAGTTGTTATATTATATTCGATTAGTCGGGGAATATTCGTTTTAACAGGGAATATTCGTACGACGGCACAATCATTGGTGGACCCCACAGCAGAATTATTATCGGAGTTAAAAAACGACAGAAATATCTTTTTATAAAAACAACGGAAAAAGTTTTACCGTTAACTGTTAAAATACTCGTGTTAAAAGTACAGTAATACGCATGGTTGCATAGTAGCACACGGTATTGATTATTGAAGCTTTCGTGAGAAGTCACTCAGTTTTGTTCAATTATTGCTACAGTAATTATTGCATAGTATCTCACGTTATTTGATTCAATTATTGTCGATATTTTATAAATTATTAAATCAATAATTGAGACAATACAATTATTCATATTATTATTTGCAATATTGACGATGTCTAGAAAGTTATGTCAAGGAGAGGTTTGGTCATCTAATTGCGCGCCAATAGGGAGAAATCCTTGTTAGAAAGCTCCCTCTTTCCTGAGAACGATCTGGTTGTTAAATATTACGAATTATAATAATGATGACAAATGTTGTTAAAAATATTGAGAGAATTTTTATGAAATATTTGTTGTAAATTTTGGCGTATTATTTTGGACCCTCACTTACCCATTTTTCAGAATTATCGATAGAAGTTATTTTGTATATATAATTATTATATATATATATATATATATATATATATATATATATATATATATATATATATATTATGGTGGGGCCCACATTTGATAATGGCATATGAGTGGGAGAAATTTTGGCAAGTCACGGATGGAATGGATGATTTGGTGGAATGGAGTATATATGTGTGTGTGTGTGTGTGTGTGTATATATATATATATATATATATATATATATATAAGTTTTGTTTTATTTGATTATAAATAGAATATATTATATTTTATTTAAAAGTTTTTGTTTTATTAGAATATTTTATTGCATAGTGTTACATAGTAAAAATTAAATTTTCAACGAAATCAACCGGTTGAGCGCCCGTGGGATTTCTTCTGTGGGTCCGTGAGAAAAAAATTCAAATAGTATCATTTCCATTCTCCTATAAATAGGATGCTTAGTTAGAATTGAAAATCACACCAGAATCAGAGAATTCTTCTTCTATAATATTGAACGTATTTCTTTCGAGTTTTAGAAAGCTTTGAGCGTAGAAAATAGTGAAAGTTTTCTTCAAGAATATCCCCACTATAACAGTTGGAATACTCTCCTTTTTAAGTTAAGTGATATTATTTTTGTTCAGTATTCATATAAAATAATATTTTCTTCCACACTCTGTAGTATGTAAGTAATATTATTTCGTTTCAAATTTCGAATTTTACACTCATTTTGTTGAAGTATTGCTTCTATACTCCGTGAAATTTGTAGAATATCCTTGATATTTGCGCTTCATCCATTATCTTTTCATGAAAATATTATTCTGAGCATTCTTGATAAATTTTAACTTTTTCATGCCGGAGTACTATTCACGGAGTTACTATTCTCGAAGTACTATTCACGGGATACTATTCACTCAGTTACTATTCTCCCAGGATACTATTCAGGACAAAAATTGATTTCTTTTTTGTCCAAATTATTTTTAATATAATATTATTCTTGAATTTTACTCCACAAAGCAGTATCATGTTGATAATTTGGACGATATTAAATTCTAGATAAATTAAATTATAAATCTTTAAAAAAATTTCATTTGTTTTCTTTTAATTGAATTCTTATATCATTGGCATCATCCTCATGTTTATATTATGATGAAAGTCATCTGTGGCCCGTAGTGCATAGATGGACTTGGTATTATTATGACTAGCGATTATTCGGTATAATCATGGCCGTAATGTTACAAATGATATGGTAAAAGTCCTCATTGGCTCGTAGTGCATTGATGGACAGTTGTTGGCATTATCATGACCATTGATGAAAATACGAATATCATTGGCCCGTAGTGCATGGATAATTTGTGGTCGTGATACTAAGAATATCCTTGGCCGTAGTGCAGGGATGATTCGATGATGTGGATTATTTATTAAGTTCAGTCTCAGCGATAAAATTGATGATAAATTCTTTTAAATCATAGAAGATAGTAGATTTCATGTTCTACTTGACTCTTTTAATGGATTGCTTGTTCCGCTGCAGTTAAACTTGATGTCTATTGTATTTTATCAGTTTAACACTGTTGAAAGCTAACGATAGTTTATTCTGCATTATCTTAGTCATAATATTTCTTACTGGGCTAGTTGAGCTCACCCTTTTCTTTCATTGTTCTCTTCAGGAAATGAGAATATAGTTGAGACTAGTCGGGGAACGGAGTGACGGTCCAGATGGTTGTATTAGTAGTTCTCACTATTATGTGAAATAGTGTGATAATAAATGTATTGAGGACTTATTTTGAGTTTGAATACTGTCTTGAAGATAATATTTGTATTAAAACTCACAGCTCATGTTGTATATTTAAGTTTGTATTTGTATTTTGTACCATGTATTTGGCGACTCAGAATGGGTGATGTATACCTATTTTGGGGGCGTCACAAAAGCTCTCGAATTTCCTGTGTAGCGCAACTTGAAAATGACTTGTGAAAGCATTAGGTCATTTAAATCCACCTATGGTTGGTCGCAGGTGTACTTGTGGCTCCCCTAAGTCGGGCCCACCCCTCCGGCTCGGTCCAATTCGAGTTGTAAAGGAGTTCTCACAAGCTAAAAAGGCCAAATCAAGAAAAACGATGCTACATGATTGAGCGGATTAGCCTGAAATCCTGGTTTTTTGTGGACCAAACTACAGGTCTACATGTCATTCATTGGTATTCATGCGAACACAGGTTTACTATACCAATGATCACAACGATTGCAAACCACATTCAGTAATACCTAACAATGGTCTGGTGCCATCATTTTGGGGTCGCAACGCCAAACACTAATCCCCGGCGAGGGTGTCACGCATTTTCATCTGTGGATGTACATATCCCCGGCGGGGGTGTCACGCATTTTCATCTATTGATGTACATGTCAATGAAGGTCAAGCAACATTGACGTTACTTCAGCCGATGGCAAGTAAGCCCATCGAAGCATCGAAAGCCATCAGATGATTTCACCCGTTGATGCACACATCAACAAAGGTCAAGCAGCTTTGACAGTATTCTCCAGCAGGATCCCATCCGTTGATAAACATGTCAGCGAATGTCAGGCCATCCTGACAACACAGACTGTTGGTAGTAACTCCAACAGAGCATCCTCATCGGGGGAGGACCGATGATGGAATATGTTATACACATCCTCAACAGACAAAACACATCCCCATAGATTCTCTTGTACATGAGGGATACATCTTCAGTGAAAGTCTGTACCAAGGATTAAGGGCTTTGGTGATAATCCCAATGTCAACATCCTGAAAGTTCATGGTAGTTTTGGATCACACGTCCAAACAGTTTATCAGAGTGGTCATGAATAACCCTACTCCGGTAGAAGTCAAGAGGAGCCGGCAATCATCCCACCATGTTGGGGAACAATCCAACAAACCACATACATTTGCATCATGTTGATGTACATTGCATCATGATTATCTTGTTACATTTCAAGTGTCTAGTATTCTTTATCATATCCATGCCATTGCATTGCATGAATATGATAAAGAGGGGCATCTGTAGACACTCGAAATTTTCTGCATACCTGTTACTAACATTGCAGGAGGGTAAAATCATCTTTCAGAGATAAACTTGGAAGACAGCTCAGTGCAATCCCGGAGACAACCCTGGGATATTCAGTTATTACCATCTTAGAGATAACCGAGACATCCAGCTCAATACCGAAAATAACACCGATAGTTTCTGTAACAATCCAGATTTTTAATTATAATATTTAAATATTTATAGAATTATATAAATATTTAATGGATGTGTTTATCATTGAATAAATATTTGTTTAATTTATTTGTTGTGATTTGATTATTTATTTGTTTAATAAATAATTAATGAGTTAAGGAAATTAATAATGATGGAATAATGTTCTAATTTAATTTAATAATTGAGTTAGGGAGTTTATAATGATAAAATAAATTATTATATTATGTAATGAATTATTATTAGAATTAATTAAATTAAGTATGAAAACTTAATTAATTAGAAGTATGACAAATAACTTTATTATAAGTGGTTATTAAAATAAATTAAAGTAGTTTTAATTTAGTTTTGCCAAACAAGGCTTATGTATATTAAGTCTTTAAGCTTTAAATAATTTTGCCAAACAAAGCCTTATGGCTTTAGATTTTTTAAATTTGATTTATTAATAATATAAATTAAATTAAACAAAATATAAATAATATATAATATATTTGGTAACTGATAGTTTAATAGGGTCATTAGTATATGGCAGTTACGTTTGGGTTTTAAACGTCGTGTGAAAAGTGCGTTGGTTTTTAGTTTACGTATTTTGTTTTTGGCTTAAGCCTAAGGAAAATAGAAGTTTGCCTGAGAAAAGCTAGAGAGAGTTTTGAGAAAAGAAAGGTTCAGAGATTTTGATAGAGTCTGAGAGAGAGAAGCAACAAGAGCTGAATTCTTTAAACTATTTCCAGTGATTAACAAGAATTTCTTAACAACAAAAGGTATTTTCCTATAATCCTAATACGATATACCTATGTATGTTTTACTTTCTCTGAGTTGGAATTCATTCTTACAAAATTCCTGTAAAACCATGTGTTATAATTAGTTATGATATTACATGTATCTGTAATTGAAATGATTATAACTAGCATATATATATATATATATATATATATATATATATATATATATATATATAGATGTTGTATGCTAAAGATAAACAAAATTGGTTTTACAGTGGTCAGATGAGGATGAACATGAACGTATGTTTTGTATGATAACAAAATTAGTATGTGATTGTATGCTAATTATGAAATTGAACGTTGAGTATATTGATTTGTTATGAAATTCAGAGAAATCATAGTCTCAAGGAATCAAATTAGTTTATAAATTTTGGTAACCATGATCACTGTGTAAACAAACATCGATAATGGAGTTTTGGTTTTAAAACAGTGCGTACAATGATTTATGTTTTCTAAAAATCGATGTTTAAGTTGTGTTAATTTAGTATTTGTATGCATGGTGAAGTTTATGTGTTAATTCGCATAAGTTATATATGTTAATTGGTGTTAGAAATTAAGACATAGCTTTGTTCTGTGTTTTGTTTTGGGGTGTTCTGTAATTCGGAGCCTCAACGCCAAATTTCGCCCCCAGCTCTGAATTTCGCACCCAGCGCCAAAAATAGCCCAAAACTTCGAGCCCCAGGGCTAGAATTCGCACCCCAGCGCTGGAATTCGAGCCGCAGCACCACTGTCTCGTGCCCCAGCACTGGAAAAGTGGTCTGGGTTGGACAATTTTGACCTCCTATAGTAAAATGGCCATAAATTCCTCACACGAACTCCGATTGAGGTGATTCAAGATGATACGGAACGAGGAAGAGTAGACCTACAACTTTCGTTCTTTAAGTTTTTCAATTTGAGGTCATTAGGATGGGTAAAAATGGTCATCTTTAGGACTATTGTGTTTTTGGAGGCAATCGGAGGTCGGAGGGCGTCGGGCATGCACATATGCATGTGTAGTGCTCCTGACCATAAAAGTTGTCCTAAGTTATAAAACATGAATATTAATAAATATAATGATGTTTAACATTAATAAATAATGTATTAGATAAGTTATAGAAGCATAGTAAGCATACACAAGAGAGCCAAATTGGGCGTGTGGCGATGAACGTCGAAACGCCGTGGCAAGTGTTAATGAAATTAAAAAGTGTTTTCATTCAATTGAAATAAATATTATAAGATATGGAATGGATTTAATATAAAACCAGGAAGTAGTCCTGGCAAGACTTAGCACTTGAATGAACTGCGAATATGAAATACAGTGAGATATAAGTTGAAAGTTAACACAATTAAGTTGAACATTGTGTATTTATGATAGGAAGGGTTATGAGACGTAGAGTAGAGTTTACATTACAATTACTATGTGTTGTTATGTGACTAATATTTGATGTGTATGATTATATAATTGCGTAGGGCACGTGAAGTGCAGATAGCTGTAAGCTGTTAACTGTTATTGGTAAACAACGATCAAGGAAAGTCTTTCGGTTCCTATTTTTTACATGGACTTGATGAACTGTTTTAAATTGCATGACATGTGATATGTGTTATAAGCAAGCATAATATATTATACATGTTGTATCATGAAATATTAAAGTCAATCTATGACTACAGTGTTTTGGTTAAATAATGATGATCAAGGAACTCAATTTTTATATTTGTTACGTGAATTAAAAGCATGTATGCCATGTTATTTTAATTATAATGATATTTATGTTGAGCATGTTATTATGTGCTATGTGAAGCATGAAAACTGTTAGATTTTGCTGGGTTGTTGAGCTCACTCTTGCAAATAACCACTTTTGCATGTCAAGGGATTAAGGTAAGGATATGCGCTAAGTGAGTTATATAGATCTATATTCACGAAGATTACTTATGTTTTATGAGAAATATATGTAAGATTTTGAATGTAAATGTAGTTGAATTGTAAATTGAGCTATCCAGTGTATATGGATATCAATTTATGATGTAAGACTTTGTATAGTCAGTTTATTGTAACGATTCATGATATAAATTTGAATCGAAGAGATGTAATTTAAAGGTTGCGATTTAGGGTAATAAAGAAGGAAATGTATAAAAGTTTTAAATATTCCGCAATTTTAGTGTTTTTAATATCGAATAGTGATGTAAAATTTGAGGTTGAATGTATGGTTAACGACCGGAGTCAAGATTTAAATTGTATGTATTTTGGGGTCGTTACAGTTGGTATCAAAGCCGATAGGTTAGAAACCTTAGGTAAGAGTACCTTAGGCTATAACCTTAGAGAAGAGAGGTGAAGATAGTGAACGATTAAGCTCAAATAGAGTTTGAACAATAAGAAGTATTTAAGAAATTTATAAAGAAGGGATTAAAACTTGCGTGATAGGATTCAAAGAAGAATCTCGCAGAGTTATAAGGAATATGAATGTGGGGTTACCTAACTCCAATAATAAGGATGTAAGGTGTTAATAAATAGATAATGTCTTTAAAAAGAGAGTGATAAAGAAGTTAAGAATAGAAAGTTATATTTAAGTATGGTGCAATTGTACTCTTTAGTAGTTGATGTATGGTATCTGGGCTAAACTAGTAACTCGGAACCTAGTTTGTTGGTTATTTGTGGGAAACCACTCAGCGTACCATATTAAAACGTTAGAGACTCGATGTGTACCAAGTGTGTAACTCGAATAGCCAAGATAACGAATAATGTCATAAATGATGAAAAAAAAGGAAAGAAAGAGGATCGTAAAAATAAAACGATCACGAGTTAAGAAAAGAATTTTTAAGGGAGATGATTATAGAGTAAGATCACGACGTGATCAGAAAGATGTTTTGTAATGTTTGAATAGTTATAGCTTGATGCTATGAAGATAATGTATTATGATAGTATGAGATAAACTCATGAGGAGTTATGAATAATGTGATATGAGGAATTCGTATCGATCAAAGAGTAAGTTATAAGCAAGATAGAGTTAGGTGGATTTTCAATTGAGGACTCATGTGATGGCTGAGTTGTGCAAACCTTTGTATGGGCGAGAGTTTTTGGCTTGCACTCTGTTTATCCCATTGATAATCATTGAAATGTTTGTGTCGCACTATTTGCTATATGCCTGATGAGAAGGTGATTCTTTTCTCATGTGTATAACAGATAGGTAGAGTTTAGTTAGAGAATATTATAAGGTTAAGTGCGAGTTTTTAAAACTCATACTTGTGGTAGGTTATGACTCATAATTAATGGTATATTTTTGAACCCCTCAGTGAATGAACGCCTATGGTCTGACTAGGATAAGTTCTTAAACTCATATGATGTGACAAGTTCCTGAACTCATACGTGTGGTAAGTTTGACGAACTGGGTATAACTAAGTGTGAATGGAGTATTGAGGATGACAGGAATAGATAGACCTATTAAGGAATGAATCATTATAGAAAGTGGAGTTGATGGTGGAAGCATAGGTATTTAAATCTACTAGCTATGCTAGACTTTCGAAATTTATTGACTTCGTGCTGATGTTTACACTTTTATTTTCTTGAAAAACATTGGATCAACTGATGGAACCAATGAGTTTTTAACAACAATACTATTATTCGTATGTCTATGCTAATGCTTCGGCTAGACAAAAAAATTTGCAATATATCAAAATGTATTTTATATCATTAATGCATCATGTAACCTGGTGCAAAGATGATAAAAACGATGGAGTCATCAATGCAGTATTACCTAGTGTTGGATGTGATCTAAGGATTGTCAACCCACTATGGTATGATGTAGTATTATAAAATCACCAAATGACGGAATCCTCAACAGACTGTAAATAACAGTACGGTATCATGACCGTCATAAAAAGATTTTTGAGATTTCTTTAACATATGAGAATACATATGTATGTATGTATATGTATATTTTGGTTGATGTCCAAATTGTTGTAGAGGTCTATGCTATTTAATTCAGCTAGACAAATATTGAAAGATGTTCATGAAATTCAAATGTTCATTGAAAATTTATGCCAAACCAAATTGTTTTGGTGCAGATTCAGATGTTGAAAAGCTGAGATGAACAACCTATTATTAGGGGTTGCACTTAGTTTTATACTTTGTGCTAAAATGTTTGTGCACAATACATGTACGAAGGATTGATCCCCTAAGTACCTTGGAGTCTTTATGTCGTATGACTATTAAAGTTAAGTTAAAAGATTACTTATAACTATGGACATGGTTCGTGGTCATTAGACCCTCAGTTAAATGCTTGCACTCTAAATTGTGAGATGAATAACTCTTTTATTAGAGGTTGCGCTTAGTTTACACTTTGCGCTGAAATATTTGTGCACAATACATAATACGAAGGGCTTAACACCCTAAATACTGAGCGTAACGCATATAGTCATTATAAAACACTACGTTGCGGCCCAACGAAGTGGTACAATAGGCTGGCCACCTAGTGTACGAGTGGAGGGTGTTTCCAGTCTTTGTGATTGATAAACATACTGCCAAAGAGGGTTTAAAGTGTGAAGAACCGGGGGTGAAGCACTATTAAACCTAGAGAAGAGTTCATGGTCTTGTGACCCCTCAGCATGATTTGGAATCTTTTAAATTCCTTTGTTATTCATACTACTTCCCAATTATTGAACAATTGTGGAAGATTCTTGTTATTCTGCAACATGGAAGTGAAAAAGGAACGTATTCCTTAGAAAGAAGTGAGTCGTAGAATGCGGAACTGAATGATGAATATGTTGAATAAGTGAGAAAAGAGATTTTGAAATGAGAAGGGGATGAGTTTATCAGAGAAAATTGTAAAACTTTTAATAGAAAAGTTTATAATTGTGTAGAAAGATCTTTGTGAAAAGAAGTGTTATAAAACCCAATGAATGAAAATAGTATTAACGTAAAATCTATTTTGATAGATTGATGAATAAAGATTAATAGATAAAATTTCGAGGACGAAATTCTTAGAAAAAAGGGTGAATGTAATATCCCAAGTGTTTATGATAGTGATCC